>JAPYXV010001837.1:0-13707 GCA_028533065.1 Trachops cirrhosus | reverse complement strand
AAAAAAAAATTTGACGTCAGAATCGAGGTCTCAGCGGCCCAGCCCCTGTGGCATGTGGCCTCTCAAGAGAGGCCCCTGGATTTCAGAAGTCTAGAAATGTGTATAGAGAAATAAGGCAAAACACAGCAGGTGATGCCAGCTGGAACCTTCTCTGTTTTATTCATGCCTCACTGGCAGACGGCTCATTCCCAGGAGGTGGCTGAATCTCACAAGGTTCAGATGTTAGAGGAAACAAATAACTAATTGTGCTGAACCTCAGCTTGGATTCATTCTGGGGTGTGGACAAGCGTTTGTGTCTCCAGAGCCTGCAGTGAAGTGGAAAGCGTATATTAGCCAGCTTGGTGATCTGAATTGAACAGAATGCTTGAACTGTTGCCAAATTCGTGGGTGACTGTATGTCCCATGTGAGTCCGGACAGTCCTGAGGAATTAGGGTAATCGTCAACCAAGGCCTAAACTTGAAAAGTAAGGCATGTCCCTGCTTTCCCCCAGTAACACATCATACAGCTCTCTAAACTTAAATTTCAGTTTGGTTAAATTCTTGTAGAACCTACCTGCATTTCACCTTCTATATTCTTCTAGCTAGATGAGTAAGAAGTTTATTCCCTGCTATGAAAAAAATAATTCCTCTTTGTCTGCTTTAAAAGTACCTATTTGAGACATCAAGCCCTGCCCTCCTGTTCTAGTTTAACTTAGAATGAGAACAGTTCCTGAGTGCTCCCCTACCTGCAAGATCTTGTGCTCAGAATTGGACAGATGATGGGAGAAGGATGAAAAGATGGGACCTTGCCTTCTTGTAACCTCCAAATCACAGGGGATACAGACACAACTTTTTGTAGTAGAAATCTATGATCATCGTATAATTAAAAGGGTGTAAGATCTCAAGTGATGATTCATTCCATTACAGGAATGTGGGGAGGCTTCCTAGCAGAGGCAACTCTCAATGTAACCTTGAGGATGGAGTAAGATTTCTACAGGAAGTGAAAATTAATCCTCTGAGATTCCTTTTGAAATAGGGTGTGAAGTGAATGCAAAAGAAAATAAACACTGGAATTGTTGTATTTGCAGGTGTCTATATGAAGACACCTAGGAGGTAGCTAGCCATTCAGGATTGTAAGTACAGATGTAAGCCAGGATCGTACAGTACAGGATTGTAAGCCAAACACCTGCGGAAGCAGGTGTGACCAAAGCGAGTTAGAGGAGAAAGCTGATATCAGAATACCTGAGTCCGAGGCCGAGACCGAGGGGCAGCCAGCAACATGGGCAGAGGAGCAGTGGTCAGAAGGAAGAGAAAATTGTCAGAATATCAACAGACAAGGCTTCTGAAAAAAAAATCACATGGGATCAAGACTGAGAAGAAAGCATAAGATTTGACATTTAAAAGCCATTGTCTAGTTCATAAGGGCAGTTTCAGTAGAACAATGAGGGGGGAAGTCTGACTGAAATGCAGCAAGAAATGAAAGGGAGGTGAGGGAATGGTGAGGGTTTGTTTGGTTTGGTTTGGTTTGGTTTGGTTTTTGGTAAGTGGGGTGAAGGGGAGATGATATCCTGAATAAAAAACTGGGTCAAGAAAAGGATTTTGCTGATAGTGTGGTTAGACACTATGTAAATTAGTCGAACCGAGGGATTAGGGTTTGTAGTCCAAGACAGAGTGACCACAGAGAGTGTCAGGATGGGCAAGTTGTAAAGTCCGAAAGTTATTTATGGACATTGTGTGTGTTACAGCTTTATCATTTTAGTAGGTATTGTTTTTAGATTCTTTAAAAAGAGCTCTTTAATTTCTTGAAGAATTCAACAGTTTTTCTATTTTACAACTCATTAGTGCTATTTTCAACTTTTGAATTTTCTAAAATTTGAATACATCTTTCAGTGGATTTCAAAGGCATTGACGGTGGTCTGGTGAGGAGTGATTTGAGGCATGGCTGTTGTTGGTTCATATATGCAATCTTAGCCATGCATGGAAGGTATGTTCATCCAGTTGTCACGATGGGTGACTTATTTGCATTGATAGCTCAACAAAGTGTTAAATTTTAGCTTAAAAATAACTTCTGCATTTCACTTAAAATGTAATCTAACACATCATACTATTAGCAGCATTGAAATTAAAATTTTGTGTGTGCAGATGATTTTGTGTCTCATATAAGGTAACACAATTAAAGGTAGTAGAAAATGACAAATTTCTGACAGATAATAGAACTCCCAAAGCTAGGAACGGGAGTGTGACCGATGCTGAATGACTTTCTAAAGATGCTCATTGTCATGCAGCTATAGGCACACCAATTAAGAAAACAAATTATTTCAACACAGTTAGAAACAGTGTTGAAACCCAGTTAGAAACCCAGTACAAAAAGCAAGTGACCCCCTTGCACTATGCTTTAAAATTAAAGTGTCAACTCTAAAGGTGGGGAGTGGTCACGTTCAGAAGAACAGAAATGAAAAGTGGTGTGTCACCGTGATGTCAGACGAAACTGACGACTGCAAAAAGAAATGCAGTCACTTCAGATTTTGAGTCTGAAGAAGGCTCAAACTAAAAATTTGATTGTATGTTGAAAAAGAAGAAAGTAATATATAAGTGTATTAATGAATATATACTATATTGTATTTACTTAGAGATGATATGATTATATATTAGAAAATTCTAAGAAATCTATCCAAAAACTACTGATACCAGTAAGTGAATTTAGCAAGGTC
Organism: Trachops cirrhosus; assembly: GCA_028533065.1. Classification (NCBI taxonomy): domain Eukaryota; kingdom Metazoa; phylum Chordata; class Mammalia; order Chiroptera; family Phyllostomidae; genus Trachops; species Trachops cirrhosus. The sequence goes on along the minus strand of JAPYXV010001837.1, from coordinate 11,017 downwards.
AGAGTATACTACATAAATATACACAGATTGATTGCATTTCCATATGGTAGCAATTGGGAAATTATATTTTATAAAAACAAGATACAAGGTAAACATGCAAGATGGATTATATTTCTATATACTAGCAATTGAAAATGAAATTAAAGTAATAACTTTTACAATGGTATCAAAAACATATAATATACATAAGAGCTAAAAGTATGGAAAGATAAATCATGTGTATGGTTTGGAAGATTCAATATTGTCAAGACATCAGTTCTCTCTGAACTGATAGCTAGGTTTAATGCAATTCCCATCCAAATCCAGTGGGCATTTTGTTTCTTTGTTTGTTTCTTAAAAGAAATTGACAAACTGATTCTAAAGTTTATATGGAATTGCAATAAACCTAGAAGAGTCAAGATTATCATGAAAAAGTGGAATAAAGTAAGATAAACCATAATATCTGATATCAAGATTTACCATAAAACTACCGTGACTGTGTGGGACATTGATACAAAGACAGGCAAAAAGATTAGTGACACAAAAAAGAGAACCCATAAACAGAGCCATGCACAGCTGATTTTCAACAAAGGTGCTGAGGCAAATACGAGGAAAAGGAAAATCTGTTCAGTGAGTGGTGCCGGAACAACTAGATATCCGTAATGAAAAAAAATGAACTTCTACCCCTACCTCACACCAAATACTTTTAAAACTTTATGTAAAATACATAATACACCTAAAAGTGAAAGGCAAAATAATAAACTTTCTGGAAGAAAATGTAGAAGAATATCTTCATCACTTTGGCATAGGTGAACACACAGAACAAAAGCACTAACCATAGATTAATAAATTGGACTTCATCAAAATAAAATTTCTGCTTATCAAAATATGTCATTGCATGAAAATGTAAGCTATAGACTAGGAGAAAATATTTACAACACATATAGCTGAAAAAGGATTTATATCCAAAATATGTATATAAATTTATTTTTAAACTCCTATAAATCAGTAACAAAATATATAAATAAAAATTGTGACCTAAAGGTATATGGATAGCTAATCTGCACACGGAAAGGTGCTCAACATCATTAGCCATCTGGGAAAATGTAAATCAGAACCACAATGTGATCCCAGGTCACACCCACTAGAATTAACAGTTTTTTTTTTAAGTAAATAGCAAATGTTGGCAAGGATGGAGGAGCTGAAACTCTCATTCACTGCTGGTGCAATTTAATAACTACCTTTGAAGACTCTGTCCATTATTTTAAAAAGTTAAATGTATACCACAAGTATATTGTCAATATACATCAAATTATACTTAATCTCTGCATACTTTATTGTATGAATAGTCTATCTCAATAAAAAAAATTATTAAATAAAACTTGGCTAAATCTTTATAACTGAATAGGGCTAAGTTTGTAAACCTCAAAAACTTGTTTAAACAGTTTGCTATCTGAAGTTGCACTCTTAATTTCTTTTTTTGCCACAAGTATTATTTAAGAGACTATAGTTTTTAATTGTTCTTAAATGGTTGAATTTTTGTTATTTAAATGGAATTGTTAATTTCTAGGTTTAGTATATTGTGGTAAAGAATGTAATTTTATAATTTCTACTATTGATATTTCTAAAGGATTTTCCTTTGTTGAGAACTTATGATAAATTTCCGTAAAAAATTTTATTAACAATTTTAAAAAGGAAGCCTAAAATATCTAAGTAGATACATAAGATATAGGTCATAAAAGAATAACAATTAAAATAGAAAGATTCTATTTTTCCCAGCTTTCAACATAATCCATCAACTAATTTTTCTTTATATTTTGAAAAAATTTTGTACTACATATTTCAAGAACATTATTTGGTCTGCCTAAATATATTTTTATTTGAAATTCTGCCCTTTACTAAAATACTTTGTTTATTTTAAACTTCTTATATCACATAGCTTTAGATATATTTCCTACAAACAGAATTTAGTTGAATTTCATAGAATTTTTAAAGCAATCTGAGAATTCAAATCTTCTAATATGTAAATTATCTCAGCTACTTACAGCTTTGACTGAGATGTCAGATCTTCATTCTTTCATCTAGTTTTCTGTTTTCATTTTTCCTTACTGTTTTATGGGAGTTTCATTTAGATAGACTATGTTCTATTTCAAATTATTCTAATAAGTGCTTTACTTTGTCAATGCCTCTATTTTCTAACTGTTGGAGCCAAAGATAAGACAGCATCTTTTATCTTTCCCTACTCTATGCACACCTCACAAGTACTCTCCATACACCTGTCAGTTTATGAATCCCTTTACTATTGACTGGATTATTAATAAATTCATTTATCCATTGTTAATCTCTTTTGATAATCATTTATGATATCTGAATTCTGCTATAAAAAGATTTATAATAGCTATTTTCGAGCAGTGTTTTTCAGGCTCTGTTCCATGGAGTCCTCAGGTTTGGAAGTGGTACCGCACACGTTTCGTGTGGGTGGGTTCCTTCACTCTTCATTCCCTCTGCAACCAGAGAATGACAGTTGCACTGGTTTTATATTTTCAGTTTTCAAAAAAGATTTTTTCTAGAGACAGAATTTAGTGCCTAAAAGACATTTGATAAACACTGATTTGGACATACCCTTATTTTAGTTGGTCTCAGGCCTAAGACAAAGTTCTCCAGTCTTAGGGTACAAATTTTAAGACCTCGCATACATCTGAGAAGTCTTTTTCTTATTGCACAAGATAAAGATTGAATAGGTTGAGGATAAAAGTACAATAGTAAGTTACAAACTTTGGTTCTTGAAACTCCATTTTCTTCTAAACTTAAGCTTTCAGAGTCAAAGCCAGAGTTTTGTCATTTTTTAGGGGTAGTCTGTTTCTTCTGCTCATATCCTTACAAATTAACACTGTTACAGAATACAGCCCTGGTGCTGTATTCTTTGTGCATTCACTTGTCCGGAACGCACTGATTTTTTTTTTTCAGTATGGGTCATACTTCTGCTCATGAATTTTCTTCAGATTGATGAACCTAAGAGGCTTTACCTGTGAGAGATTTCCCCTGAAAATGCAGTGCACCTCTACCAGTCCTCCGAAAGTTCACTCAGTCCTGCTAGTTCACTCAGTGAACGCTGACCTGTTTTCCCAGAATCCAAGCTGTCTTCTAAGAATTTACATTTCTCTGGCTATGGAATAATATGACAATCCTCTCAGCCTCACCTATCAGAGCACATGCGTGAAAGCCTAGCTGCCCACGTTCCTGATAAAGGAGAGACCGTGGAGAGGACACAGGGCCTTCCCTCCTCGTTTTAAAGGGCTTGTGTCCTGCAGTAAAGCTGACTTGTGTGCCATAGAAAAAGACTTAAGTAGGTGTATCTCAGTCTAGCTTTATAGTCACTATAGATTCTTCCCCAGTTTTGACATTATGCTGTCCATTGTTTTATGTTTTTGTGCTTAAATTATTATACTTTTTCTTTGTCTTTATAGGAATTTTAGTGGGAACATTGGGAAAGACTCCCCCAGGGGTTTCTAGCCAGGCTCCACTTTTAGCTGGAATTCCTGTAGCTGCTGAGCAAATAATTCAAACATGTCTGGGGAAGGTATGGAGCAACTAAATCAATGCTAGAGATTATTCACTGAAGATGCAAAATCTGGCTATCTCCATGTGAAAAGAGAGAAAACATTATTTTTCCGGGAGCAAAATAACATTCCTAACAACTGACTAAGACTCCTTATAGAAGTGATGACAATGAACGGCACTCCCAAAATAAAAGGCTCCTGCTGACAGTGCAAGCGGCTCTCCACCCGAGCAGAATTAAGAGTACCATTCTGCAGATTGGGGATTAATGTCACCACGTCGAGTCCTAGCTGTGATGCAGGCAACAGTGTGTGGCAAAAAAGAACACCATGTGGCGGCCTTGCTAATCTTCTGGACCAGAATCAGCTGGAAGCTGGCAACACATATTGACATGCCTTGGACTGAAGGGAGTTCTTAACATGACACTGCAGTTTTTAGGGCTGTTCAGAATTAATAAGAGAGGTGCAGGCAAATATAGTGTGGAATGTGGGCAAGTAGAAAACAGTTGAGTACTAAGCGCCTAAGTCAAGTGAAATTTTTTAAACTTGGGCCCGTTCAAACAAAACCCTGGAGCTGATATCTGAATGGGAGGAAAAGGGGGAGGGGTGTTCAGGAGCATCTATAAAGGACACATGGACAAAACCGGGTGGGGGGGATCACCGGAGGGAGGTGGGGATGGCTGGATGTGGGAGGGAGTGATGGAGGGAAAATGGAGACAACTGTACTCGAACAACAATTTAAAAAAAGAATTTATTAAGCAAAAAACCCCTGCTGCTAGATGGAACTCCATTTAAGGTTGAACCTTGCCATAATTTTTAGAATAAATTAGGTTAAGCTCTTTAGTTAAAAGTTAAAAAAAAACACCTTAAATAAAGGAATGGGTAGATGGCTCACTCTGAGAGTTGAAACTGCTTCCACCAAGAATAAAATGTTCCCCCATGAGAAATATGAGCTCCCCATGTCTAGCGCCCTAAATAAAGGAGGCCCAGTCACTTTTCAGAGGTCTATGTTAATATCCCCAACCTTCCAAGAGTTGAACAGCTCCAAGTTCTTCATCAGCCAAAGGAGCAGAATTTAACAAGGAGGAGCCTGCCTTCGCCATGCTAAAGAAAGGCTGCGACGGCAGCCTGTTTACAGGCGATTCCCCAAGTAAGTTAGAGGTGCTATAAAGCGAGATGGGAACAGGGATACAGGAAGGGGACGGGAACTGAGCAGCCAAGCCTGGGACAGAATCAGAAAGTGGGCAAGACATTTTTAAAAGCAGAACCTCAGTATTCTGGCAACACATGACAGGGCAACACCTCGTTTGAACTCGTCCGTCCTGGCCGTTCAGTAGGAGGGGGCCTGCTAATCTGTGGGTAAAATTATTTTAGAGCTGAAAGAGAATTTAGAGATTACCTGGTCCAGCCCCTCACTGAGGACACTTAGGCCCCGAGAGATTAAAAGACTTGCCGGGCTCCTGCGGTAAATTAGTTACAGGAGCAGAGCTATAACCTAAAACCTCCTGGGGCTCATTGTGATGTTCTTTCCACTGCAGCACCCGTCTCCTCGTGGCTCTTCTTGTGCAAAGTGATACAGTAGAAAGAGAACAAGAGCAACTGTAAATTCTGATTGTAGTCTCCACTCTCCTAGTTTGGCAGGCTCCTGAAGTCAAGACTCCATTTAGTTCGACTTGCCACCCAGAGTGAGAAACCCATGAGCACCCGGGCTGCTGTGACCCCTCTTAGGGGTAGATCTCTCTGCCTGTTTTGGAGGAAGCTGAGGCTACTCCATGACCTGAGAACTACTTCTCTAAAACTTCTGTTCCCATCTCCAAGAAGGGGCTTTCATCTCTTGTACGGAATAACACTGCTCATTTAGCTCAGCAAGTACTCACTCACAGCCCCACGCGGGCTGGATTCTGGAGCTGTAAATTTGAGATATTAAACTTGACATTGAGGAATACATAAGCTAGTCAGGGAAGTGATCCTTAATCACTATTAAATATGATAATGCTTGCCTACAAGTGCCAAGCACAGGTAAACACTCAATAAATATTAGACACTGTTCTTATTAACTATTACATAACTCTTTTATCACCTTCTGTTCAGATGAAGTTTCTACCTGTTCAAGCACACAGCATAGAATGTGGCCTGGGGATCAGAGGTCAGCAAAGTTTTTCTTTAAAGGGCCAGACATTAAATGTTTTAGGTTTTGCAAGCCGTACATCTCTGTCACAACTACTCAACTCTGCACTTCTCACATGAAAGCAGCCTTAGAGAATGTGTAAGTAAATGGGCGTGGCTGTGTTCCAACAAAACTCAACTTATCAAAAACAGAGATTTGGCTAGATGTGACTCAGAGGCCACGGTTTGCCAACTTCTGCACTAGATGCTTCACCATCCTTACCACCTCCTTCAGTTTGTCAACGTCCCTTTTTAAATGTGTCACTGAAAGCTAAACACTGCTCTAATGATGGCAGAACCAGTACAAAGTACAACCAGGTCATCAAATACCATGAAGAAGACACTGTAAGTCCACTTCTGTGGCTCAAGCTGGTCACTTTTTAATTTATTTTTTAATATATTTTATTTATTATGCTATTACAGTTATCCTATTATCCCCCCTTCATTCCCCTCCACCCTGAACACCCTCTCCCACCCACATTCCCCCCTTTAGTTCATGTCCATGTGTCATAAGTTCTTTAGCTTCTACATTTCCCATACTATTCTTGCCCTCCCCCTGTCTATTTTCTATCTACCATCTATGCTACTTATTCTCTGTACCTTTCCCCGCCTCTATCCTCCTCCCACTCCCCTGTTGCTAACCCTCCATGTGATCTCCATATCTGTGGTTCTGTTCCTGTTCTAGTTGTTTGCTTAGTTTCTTCTTGTTTTTGTTTCAGGTGTGGTTGTTAATAATTGTGAGTTTGCTGTCATTTTACTACACATGTTTTTTATCTTCTTTTTCTTAGATAAGTCCCTTTAACATTTCATACAATAAGGGCTTGGTGATGATGAACTCACTGGTCAGTTTTTTAAATAAGCAGAGTACGGGCACTCATTTATTTTACAATGTGCTTTCAGATACACTCCCATTTAATTGTACTTGCTTCATCCCATTACTGGCTTCTATTAGTTCTGAGACCAACTGGAAACCCTGAGAGTCAGGATGGCGTGCCTGGTGGGAATGAGGCAGTGAGTGAGAGTTGGCATTCTGAACGCTGAGGAACCTCCAGCCCCCTACCCTCCCAATCAGCTCTCAAAACTCTAAGATGGGGACTTAAATCTCCTACCCCACACCAGGGCAGGAGATTAAAGGATTCTGCTCTGGAAAAGGGCCTAAAAAAAAAATATACTGGCATTTGAGAACCTCTAACTAATGCACTGGGTTTTCTCTGAGTGGATATTGAAGTTCACTCCAGCCATTACCAAGATTGGCCCATGAATATATAGTTTTCAATCAGCTTTTTAGTGCTTCACCATTAAATATGAACAGAAAACAAAGATCACCGTCATTTCAGAAAAATATCCTATCAGTTTTTAAGACAGAGACTAATATAAACATGTAGAAAAGGTTCAAATAACTATAAATAATACATGAAATTTTAAAAGAAACCCTCACCCCAATTTGTAATTAATATCTTCAGAGAGATTTTTAAAACGCCTATTAGATTCTCATGAATAGGATACCATGAAAAAAAAGAATATTCAGATATTCAGAGAATAAGAAAAAAAGCTCTTAATATTTAAAAATGTGACAAAAGAAAAAAGTAAATATAATTATTAAAAGACAAAATTAAGCAAATCATCCAGAAACAGAACAAAAAGAAAAAAGAGTATCAATAGAGAAGATCTAACACATAACTAATAGAAATTCCAACGAGAACAAACAGAGATAATAGAGGAGAGGACACTATCTAAGAAACAACACAGGCAAATTTCCTAGAACTGAGGGAAATTCGATTCCCAACTGAAATGGTCCCTAAGAACTCAGCACAAGGTGAGCAGCACCCTAGCAAGTTATAACCCCAGTACTAGAAGTTACTCAGACAACTAATCTTTATTGACCTGGGCTGGGCACTGGTGGTTCAAGAGCAAACAGAAAAGACACAGTCCTTGACTTTGGAAGTTTATAGGCTAATAGCGGGTTTGTCCCTGTTGTGTATCCCCCAAAATATTCCACTAAAAGAAACATTTTCTCCCAGTCTAGAAAGTGTTTGGCTCTTAGTAGGTCATAACCCTGGTCATCAGCCCTTCCAGGTGATCAACCTGCCCCATCCTGACTAACAGGCCCACTCCTTGCCCCAGGTGGCGGGTAAAAACTTAACTGTTCTATTCAAGGGGCTTCCCCCTTCCCGAGGTTCTCTGAAACAGGTTGTATGTGCACATTTACACTTTCTGGCTGCAATCCATCCTGACAACAGATTTTCCAGAACTGGCCTAATAGCAGAAACCATGTCAACAACAACAGTGATAGACATAGATAGGCCTTCTCAAATTCTTCTGAAAAAAAGGGGGGGTGGATTTAAATAAGAAATGAGGATAAATAGTTACATAAAATTCAGTTGGGCACGTTACTTCATTGCTTGTCATTTTTCCACACCTTAATTCTCTTTACAACCCTATTTAATGCCCTTTACAATTTTGCAAAATAGATATTTTTGACCATTTACGTGCAAAGTTCAGAAGGATTTAAGTAACTGACCCAGGGGCCCACAGCTAGGGAATGGTACTTCCGGGGTCACGTCTGGGTCCTCTGACCCAAGTCACAAGTTCTTTCCAGTGTACAGACTTATTTGTATACTGAATGCACCTCTTAAACTCTTCTCAAATATATATATGGCAGGACCATAAAATCACCTACAAAATTAATCACTTGTAATTATGAGTCACAAATCCATCTGTAAACTGATACAATAGAACACGTGATATTGCCAGGAAGCGTATACGAGGTACCAAGACCCTAACGTGAGAGACAGCAAACAAGCTCAGTGGCCTGGGTGGAGGGGCGGGCTGAGGGAGGTCAGCTACCAGCCGTGATTTAACTCTGTCTTACATTTGGTCAATCAAATAACCTCCCTGGATTCACTGGGTATTGTTATAAAATGAGAAAGCAAGACTAAAAGGGGCTGAATTCCTTTTTGGATGTAATATTACTTTTGAAAGAGGAGGGTTTGAATTTAGTTCCTATTAAGCTATACTTTATTAAGGAATTAATTAATAAACATGACATTTTGTTTAAACTCACTAGTAATCAAAAGCATAAATTAAATCAAGAGGCCAATTTGCCTATCAAATTAGCAAATATTTTTAACTTTAATATTTTTTTAAAATCTAAGTCATACTTGTTTATTAGGGGAAATGAGAAATGGAGATATGGTAAAGACCTTCACCCATAATCTTTCCAGTCAAAAATAGCTACTGTTAACATTAATATATATCTTTCAAAATCAACATCATGCTATTATTTTGGTTTCATAACCAATGTACTCCCTAAAAAACCTATTGTGAATATTTTCCTCCTTTGACATAAGAATAAGGCTACATCATCTTTATATGTGGTTGTATCGTCATTTATTTAAACAATTCCCTAGCACTACATTATCTGTTGCTATTTTGTTACTATAACAAGGAGATGAACATCCTGGTATTACAGCCTGTCTGATTATTTTCTCAGGCTAAATTCCTGTGAGCAGAATTTCTAGCATGCCCACATTTAAAGCCTGTGGCAATTTCGCCAGCCTGTCTTCAGAAATACACTTCACTGCCCAGCAGTCCCAGGTGAGGCTGCCTGTTTCCCACAGATTCACCAACACTGGGGATAATAATCTTAATTTTGCCAAACTGATAAATAGCCAGTTTAACTGGAGTGCTCTGTTTACTAATGAGTTAAAACTTTGTATGCATGGCTATCACATATTTTTAATTATTTATTTTTTAGGATGGTTACATCCTTTGCCCAATTTTCTGTTGAAAAGTTCATGGCTGGTGAGGTGGAACGTATCATGTGCCCTTGGAATTCTTCCCATGGGAAATAATTGAGAAAAGAGAAGTGTGTTTACCTTGAGGAAAGGATGACTCAGGTGAGATATGATTATAGACTATTGACATTTGAAGAACTTCCCTTGATGCAAGAGCCTATATAGGATGAAGAATGTAGACTGTCATATATTGTGTGTTAAAATAGGACAGTTGGAATTTGTACAAACCAAATAGCCTAAGACAGGTCTTGAGCAAGTCTGGGTGTCATTTGAAGGTGGTCTCCCATCCATCCCCCTTGTGTATGGATAGACATGGAATTCATGCCACCTTAACCCATAGCAGGGGTCCAGGGGTCCATTGCCCAGGCTCATTAATATGCAGCCCTTCACAACTCGTCCCTAAAATCAGGGTCGAGTGGAAGTGAATTCTAGCCTTGAAGGATTACTGCATTCAGATGTTAGTCGTGGAAAAACTGTGCTCATCCCACTCCTTATCACAGAATCCCTGAAGATAATACGGGACAAAGAAACCTTTACCACAAATTTTTGTCAATGTGTTTTCAGAGGCATCAGGCACTAGTTTTAAAAGGAAGTATACCCCCGTAGGTTATAATTCAATTCTAAGTACAAGGGTAATTTCACACTCTCTGATAACAGCAGGCAACTCCATGACAGTCTTCTTGCTCTGAGAACTCCCAAAAGTCCACCTGCTTGAAAGGCAGACTGTGTGGTGGCCTTCAAGAGCTACGACTAGTTCTGAAGGCAGTATAACCACCCCCAGGCAAGGGTCCTCAAGGTAGCCTGGACACAATCCCCAAGGTAACATGTGAAGTTGGGAATTCAAATATGAACAGCTCCATGTGACCTTCTGCCCGGACATCCAGGAGGAAGGTCGTCTACATGTCAAACTCCTCCAGCAGTAGCTCCCTATTGATGGGTCACTACTTACCATGGTGGAACTTCAGCCGTGTTAGGAGTTACATTGGTAAAAAGAGAGCATAATCTCTTACATCTGTCCAGTATTCTCCAGTCCATTATAACCATGGTCAGCAGGCTAGCACCAGAGTCTCATCATTCTAAAGCCAACGGAAATACTCTAGAGTAGGTTGACAACCATAAAAGAACAGAGGGCACAGAGCTGGATCTGGTCAGTGCCTCCTTTAGAGGACAGTTAAACATTTACCCAGCAACTGTAGGTAGGTCATTGAGGAGTTTAAGATTACTGCAGCATAGACAGAGCATCACTCTAGTTGCCCATCATTAAGCATGCAAGTAGGGGAGGACCCCTCACACTGCCTGGATTCTTACGAACACAAGGGCAGAGACTGCCAGGGCCCCAGCTGGTCTCATGAGCTGGTATGGGTAGTGGTCATTCTATCTTTTCACTAATAACCATACACAAGGAGTCAAGCTTGGACATATGAGGTCTGTCCAAAAGGTATCCAGCCATGTAATATGAAAAATGGAGACTTTTATTAAAGAAGATACAAGATACAAGAAACATTGCACATAAGACAA
>JAPYXV010001836.1:0-13708 GCA_028533065.1 Trachops cirrhosus | reverse complement strand
ATTTCCCTCAACCCCTCTTAGTTCTGTCTGAGTCTGTTTTCCTTTTCTTGCTCTTGCTGGGTGGTTTTTTTCTACCTTGTCCTCCAGCTCGCTGATCCAATCCCCTGCCTCATCTAGCCTGATTTTGATTCCTTCTACTGTGTTCTTCAGTTAAGAAATTGCATTCTTTATTTCCTCTTGGCCCTTGTTGATAGTTTCTATTTCCTTTTTCATGCTGATATAGTTTGCAGTGAGTTCATTGTAGTTTCCCTGTAGTTTTTGGTAATTCCCTTTGAGCTCATTGGACTGCCTGATAACCAGTGCTTTGAACGCAATATCTGATAGTTGACTTGCCTCTGTTTAATTTAACATTCTTTCTGAGACTTCCTCCTTTCCTTTTGTTCCAGGTACATTTCTCTGTCTTCACATTGTTTGTGAGACTCTTCCTGTCAGTCTCTGCTTTTTAAATTGATCTGCTCTGACTCCCTGGGTTTACAGTGTGAACTTCTATGGTAGGAAACATGTAAGATTCAGTGGTGCAATTCCCTTGATCTCCTGAACTTGCTGTTCTTGGGATGTCGTTCATGTTGGCTCTCTGGATGTCTCTGGGTTTTGATTGTTGTTGGGTCTTTCTTTGGTGGGTCTTTCCCTCCAGCTGGTTAACTGAAGGTCACTCCGCTCATCACATCTTGCATGCTGTTGCACACATGCAAACAGGTTAGGTTGAAGGAGATTCTTCTGTCTGTCTAAGGTTTTGAGGTTTCTCTCTCAGTATTGTTCAGTTGTTTGTTTTGGGTAATTTCTCCATTTATTTGTAATTCCAGCCTGGTCCTGGGTTTAGCTTAGTGTAGCTTCCACTCACTCCTTCACCTTCTTTCGTTATTATCTGTTGGTGGTTCCTTTGTTGGAGGGGTCTTTCTTCCAGCACGTATATTGGTGTTCACAGCTCCCACCTACTCTTTTATGTGATCAGTTGGAGGACAAAGGCAAAATGGATTAAGACAACAGGAGTGTATTCATGGGATTTAAAATACCAACCTGTAAAGAAGAGACAGGAGATTCTTTGGATAAATATAGTATTTATCCATGACATTTCACCAAACTAGTCACCTTTTAGAAAGGGTGGAAAAAAGATAAGACTCTTGCTAGAGGGGAGAAAGATTGTTAGTTGCATCCAGAAAACAATGAGCTTGTGGGAGGTCAGATTATGAGATATAGTGAGAGTAAATGATAGAAAATAAATGTAGAAAACTAGACAAATGAAGAAAACAAAAAAATACTAATAAAATAAAAGTAGTAAAATAATGAAAAAAATAATAATATAAATAAACAATAACTTGCAAGTTCTCTGGAATAGCAAAGTAAAATCATCTCAGTTTCTCAGTTGTTGTGATGATCCCTCTTTGGGTCTGACTCTGGTCTTTTCACAGCTCCAGGTCTTATTGTCTCAATTGTGAGAAAAGAAAAAAGAAAAAAAAGCCTTCTGCTGGCTTTATAGCAGTCAAGCAAGTTCCGCTGGTCTTCCTCGCTGCAGCAGGATAAGGGGGATTGGGTTTCCCTTTCTCCCTTCCTGTGGTTTTAAATGGTTGGGGGCCAGGTCTGGGCTGTATTCCTCACAGTTCCCCAGCCTCCAACCTAGTTCCTCAGTTCACTGCAGGGTGCCCAGTGCCCTTCAGCACCAGGCCTCCACCTTCAGTCCACCAGTTGTCCTGTCCTTGAGGTGCATCAATTAGGGGTAACTCACACACCACCTTCTGGCTCTTCACTGTCTTAGGTTCTAGGGACTCTCAAAGTCTCTTCAGGGTAGTTCAGGTCCCCCACTGAGTTAAGTCTTTCAGGGGACTGCTAACTCCCTGAGCCCTGCTGCTCTCCTCTGCAGGGGGTGCCTCCTCCTTCCTCTTATTGAGCCAGTCCAGCTTGCAGGACAGGAGCGCACTGTGCTGCAATGGGTATGGATGCATGCCTCTTGGGCAGCCATCATGGGTGTGCCCCACTGGGACCGTGGATGGGCATGGGCATGTAGCCTCCACTGCTGCTGTGGCACAGCTGTGGGCGGGGGGCTTGGGGGGTCAAGTGCAGCGCCACTGGGGCTGTTGACGCCAGCAGGTGCCTTCTGCCACTGCAGTCAGGGAACAGGCAGGGGTGTGGCCAAGGCCAAGGTGGCAGAGGGGGCACAGCTGGCAGAGGCAGGTACGGTCACTGTGGGAGAACTCCATTTTACAGCCACAGAGAGCCTCCCTTTTTTTTTTTAAATCAAATTCTTCCTGTTCAAGCCTGCCGCTCCAAACAAGCCCAGGCCTCTCTCACAGCCCAACTTTCCAACCCGACCAGAGACTATCCAGGTCAGGGTGTGTCACAATGCAACTCTTCTCCCTTCTGCAGGTATCACCTGGCTCCCAAATTTCTCTGGTAATGACCCAGCCGGCATCCACAGTTTCAGCGGGTATACACTGCCACTGTGCTTTTGCCACTTCATCTTTATTCCCTCCGGCAACTTCAAGTGTCCAAGTCCATCCTGGTGCTGCTCAAACCTCTGTTTGGGAGGGGAGGGAGCCATTGACCTGGCTCTCTTCCAAGAATCCTGAGGCTGGCCAGGGAGGCGTTAGGCCTAGGGCTGCAGCCGCCCTGGTCCCCGCACTGGTCCCAGAGACCTTATCGTCCCAAAGCACTCTCCTTACTATCTGATTTTTCAATGTCCTCTACAGTTTTTGGCCTCCAATTTTCATATATGCTTCATATATGCTTCAACCCAACGGGATACCATTGGCTGTTCACTCTGTTCCTCAGAAGGTGTTCCACCTGTGCGCAGGGAGAAGCAGACTCCGCTCCTACCTATCTCCCCACCATCCTAAAAGTTCTGTCCAGTCTAGACATTTCTTACTTTCCTCATTTAGTGGGGTTCCTTGTGTTCCTTTGCCTTTATGCTTTTTAACTTTAGGGCTCTTATAGAATGTAAAGAATGACACAACAAATGTGGTAAGAGTTTTTGTAAAATAAACAGTGTTATACAGATGACAGTTAAATGTCTACCATCCACAAATATGCTATGATTTTTTCATTTGACTTCATATTATAGAACACAATATAACTGATTCATAAAAATGTGTTCAGTTCATTGGAAATGCTCTTATGGATACTGACATTTCAGTAAATATGAAAATTAAATCCCTGTGATTAAAACCTCCATTAATATGACTAGAAATCTATATTTCCCTCTTGGCTAGAGTCTCAGAAACAAATTAAAACTCCAAATATGCATTATATTAATCAGGTTTCACATAAGAACAAAAAGGATAGGAATTTTTAACTTATCAAACACTTTTGTAGCAGGATTATTCACTTTCTTGGGTATAAGAGCTTTTATTTTTATATTTTTCATGGTTCCAAAAAGAATATTAAAACAGCTTAGAAGGATATAGGCTAGACGGGTCACCATGGCACTGGGAAGAGATATAGGCAGTCAGGTTTTGGTCACTTGACTTTCCTTACCAAACATACAGAGAGCCCTCAGACTGTAGGATAACCAATAATCTTGCTGGGGAGAAGCTAGTTAGGCGAGCTGGCAAGTGAAATTTGGACACATGGGGCCAGAATCCATACTAGGAATTAGGCACATAACAAAAGGAGTGGAAGCTGATAGAAAACATATACTGAAAGAAGATCCTCAAAGAGTCACAAACAAGACCAAGGTCAGAGGGCATTCAGAACCATAAACAGAAGGTATGAAATAGTGAAAACATACCATAAGCAGGAGTGTCCAACCTGTGGCCCACAGGCCACATGCAGCTCAGGATGGCTATGAATGCAGCCCAACACAAAATCGTAAATGTACTTAAAACATTATGAGATTTTTTTGTGATTACATGTCACAGTGTATTCAATGTGTGACTCAGACAACTGTTCTTCCAGTGTGGCCCAAAGACGCCAAAAGGTCAGGGACCCCTGCAACAAAAAGGATGAAGAAAGCTTCTGGCTACAGGGGAAAATTAAGCAGACATGAAGAGAACAGCAGAGATGCAACAAGCCCAGTAAGTGTATCTGTTCCCTATTACATCAGATCCTAATAGCCTTTCAGCTCCAGTTTCCTTGTGGCCTTAAAATAACATTATTTTTTAAAAAAACACTTAAGTGAGTTTCTGTTCCTTAAAATCAAAAAAGCCTCATATATAATACAATGATAAGATATATTTAAATATGTCAGGGAAATGAATCAAGGAGAAAAAGGTCTACGAAATAAGTAATATAGTAACATCTCAGTTCTTTACGATAGAACCATGTCTTCTGCACATGTAAAAAAGAATTCCAGTCATCTAGGACAGCAGAGCATTTGTCCAGCTCAGTCACAAATAATAACAAATAACTAAAACATGTGTTAAAAAGATGGTAGTCAGGTCCTGGCTAGGTGGCTCAGTTGCTTGAAGTGCTATTCCATACACCAAAAAGGTTACAGGTTTAATCCCCAGTTAGGGCGCATACCTAGGTTGTGGGTTTGACCCCCGGTTGTTGCATGTACAAGAGGCAACCAATTAATGTTTTTCTCTCTCTCCTCTCCCCTTGTCCTCTTCAATCCCTGCCTCCCTCCCTCCCTCTCTAAAAGCAATGGAAAAAATGTTCTCTTGTGAGAATTAAAACAAAAGTCCTGAACCAAACGGTGAAATTTCATTAAGCATTCAAAGAATTACTAACACCTGTTACTAACACCTTTCATTCTAAAAACTATTCCAAAAATTTCAGGAGTAGGAAAGGCTCCAAAGCTCATTTTACTAGGCCAGCATTATCCTAATTTTGAAACCAGAAGAAGACACTACAAAAAAGTAAAATTATAGGACAAGAGCCTTGAGGAACATAAATTCAAAAACACTCAAAATATTAGCAAACCAAATCAGCAATACATTAAAAACAGCATGTACCATGAACAAGTGGAATTTATACCTGGGAAGGAGGTTGGTACAATACCCTTAAGTCAATGAACATGATAAACAATGTGAACAGAAGAAAGGATAAAAACCATATAATATTAATAGATGCACAAAAAGGATCTGATTAAATCCAGCACCCATGTGTGATAAAAAAATATTCTCAGCTTAGTGAAAATAGAACATATCTCAACAGCATATGTATATGACAAATATATAGCTATCATGATATTCAATGGAGAATAACTAAAAGCATTTGCTTTAAGATCAGGAACAAGACAAGGACATCCACTTTCACCACTCTTATTCAACATAGTACTGGAATTGCTAGACACAGCAATCAAACAAGAAGAAAAAAAAGGTATCCAAATTGGAAAGGAAGAAGTGAAACTGCCATTATTTGCAGATGGCATGATACTATACACAGAGAACCCTAAATATTGCACCAAATAACCATTACAACTGATAATGAATTCAGTCAAGTAGCAGGATACAAAATATTCAGAAATCAGTGGGCTTTTTACATATCTATAGTGAAACTAAAGAAAAACTAAAAAAATAATCCCATTCAAAATTGCATCACAGAAAAATTAAATACCTAGGAATTTAATCAATAAGGAAAAAGACCCATACTCAGAAAATTATAAGGCGCTAAAGAAGAAAACTGAAGAAGATACAAATACATGGACTTATACACAGTGTTCATGGACAGGAAAATAAACACCATTAAAATGTCCACATGCTCAATAAATCTTACTATCAGTAGTGGGGGGGAGTCCATACTACCCAAAGAAATCTGTAGATTCAACACAATTCCTATCAAAATACCAATGGCTTACTTCACAGAATTAAAACTTTTATGTGGAACTACACAGATTTATGTGGAACTACAAACGATCCCAAATAGCCACAGCAATTTTGAGTAAGAAAAACAAAGTTGGAGGTATCATGCTACAAGATATCAAACTATCCTACCAGGCCACAGTAATCAAACATCATGATACTGGCATAAGAACACATAGATCAATGGAACCCATACCTACATGGTCAATTAATATATGACAAAGGAAGGAAGAACAAACAATGGGGGAAAGAGAGTCTATTCAATAAGTGGTGCAGGGAAAATTGGGCAAATACATGCAAAAAAAATGAAACTAGACCACCTTCTTACACCATATATAAGAATAAATGCAAAATGGATTAAAAACTAAATGTAAGACTCATAACCATAAAACTCCTAGAAGAAAAGACAGGCAATAAAATGTCAGACATTTCTCTTTAGTAATATTTTTTTCTGATATATCTCCTAGGGCAAGGGAAATAAAAGAAAAAAAAGGGATTATATCAAACTAAAAAGTTTTTGCACAGCAAAAGAAACCATCAACAAAACAAAAAAGTAACCTACTGAATGGAAGAAGATATTTACAAATGATATATCCAATAATAGCTTAATATCCAAAATTTATAAAGAACTCGTATATACAACTCAAAACCAAAAAACAAACAATCCAATTAAAAGGTGGACATGTCTCCAAAGTAGACATACACATGAAAGGATGCTCAACATCATCTATCGGAGAGAGATATCACCTCATACTTGTCAGAATGGCTATCATAAATACATGAACAAACATCAAGTGTTAGTAAGGATGTAGGAAAAAGGAAATCCTCATGCACTGTTGGTAGAAATGCAGACTGTTGCAGCCACTATGGAAAGCAGTATGGAGAAGTCTAAAAAAATTTAAAATGGTACTGCCATATGACAGCATGATTCCACTTCTGGGTATACATCCAAAGAAACCCAAAACATTAATTCAAAAGAATATATGCACCACTATGCTCATTGCAGCATTATTTACTATAACCAAGATATGGAATCAAAGGTGCCAATCACTAGACAAGTGGATAAAAAAGTTGTAGTACAGATGGAGTGTGGAAGATGGCAGCAAGGTAGGTGGGAGCTGAACCTACCTGTTCATGCACCCAACTGGGACACCCATGTTCTGAAGAACAGAGTGAACAGCCAATGGAATCCCAGCTTATATGAAGACTGGAAGCCAGAGATTGCAGAGGATATTTATAAACAGATGGTAAGGAGATTATGTAGGTCAATGAAAAGGTCCCTGGTACCTGCTCTGGGGACTGTGGCTGCTGTGATCCCCGGGCCCAGTGCCAGGGACCTGGCGGACATAGGAGCTTTGAAGGAGAGGCAGATCAGCAATTGTAACTTCGCATCTCCCTCCCTTCCCAGAGCACAGAAACCAGTTCTGGACCAGGACAGACCTGGATGCTTGAAGTCGCTGAGGGGATAAAGACATAGTGGGAGACCCACAGAGGTAGTGTTCCCTGGCTAGGACTCTTGTTGCTGGCTGGGACAGTAACAGAGAAATTGGGGAGCTGGGTGACACCTGGAGATGGCAGAAGAGTTGGGATGAGACTGACCCTGATACAGATAGTCTTGGGACTGGTCAGAGACTTGGGCTGTGTGAAAAGCTGGGTCCTTGTTAAGAATGGCCAGCTGTAACCCAGGGGAATGTGCTTAAAAAAAAAAAAAAAAATTGCCCAGGCTGGTGTGTCTCAGTGGATTGAGTGTCAGCCTCCAAATCAAAGGGAGGGAGGTTTGATTCCTTGTTAGGGAACAGGTGACCAATAGGGGGCGCACGAGAGGCAACCACAAATTGATGTTTCCCTCTTTCTCCCTCCCTTCCCCTCTCTCTAGATAAATCTCTCAGCCACTGTGCAAGCAACTCTCTCACAGGGTACTTGTTAGGAACCATGGGAGCAAACAAGACGAATTAACTCAAAATAAGGCTGTTTAAGGAACTCTCATGAACAAGCTGGGCCAGCAAAGAGGAAGGAGGAGGGGTGTGATTTGCTCCAAATCAGGACACCTCATGGACTGATCAAAGTGGGGCAGCAGGGGCTCAGAAGGGTGCCTCCACTCAGTGCACTTCACTGACTAATCAGAGTGTCACAATGAGGTGGATTAAAGTCATCAGCCTGGCACATATGGACAGTGGGGGCCATGCAGTGCTCTGATGGCTTGGGCTAGAGTGTTGGGAACTGCCCTGCCTGGTTTCAGAAGCTGTAACCCACCCATGGCTGAGGGAGCAACCTTCAGACTATAAGCCACTAAGGAGACAAAGCTTATCTCCCTGGCAGGGGCGCGGCTTCTGCTCCTTTTACTTCATTCATAACTGGCCCCCAATGCTTGATCAGTTAGCCAATGATGGGTAAGATTCCCCAAGGGGGGAATGATCTAAGATAGGCACAATCACGTGGAGGCCCTCAGGGAAGGACTTGGGGGGATATGGAGAAAGGGGTTGATGAACCCTCGCCCCTCAGCTTTGACATGGCCTGAGTCCTCATTCTGACTGCAAGAAGTCTCCGAATCTCTTGGCTGCCTTACTTCCCCAACCTGACTTAAGCCTGAAACAATGACAGAGGGCGGTGCAGCCCTGTGCTGGAAAGGGCAGGTTCCCCTGGTGATCAGGCCTTAGAAAGAATATATAAACTCCTGTGAAACCTGCTTTGCTAAGAATGCTCTCAATTAAATGATAAGAGTCCAAGCAGGAAATGAGTTTGTTTCCCAAAGTTTTGTAGCCCTTTAGCTAAGAGATCCTGACTCAGAATAAGCCCTCATAGTTCTTTGTATGTTATCTATGGTTTGATCCTTACTGCCTGACAATGATTAATGAACTTTACCTGTATTCCTGTGCAAATTGAAGCCCAATAAAAGCCTGTCAAGGCAAGGGTCGATGCACTCTCCTCTTGAGAGAGTGGCCAGGCCACTCTGAAATGCTCTCCCCTTGAGAGGGTAGCCGTGCCATCCCTTTTCCTCCACAGGACTCGGTAGTCCATGGGAATTTGTCTCGTGTCTCATCCATAACGTCACCGACACTGGGGGCCAGTGCATGCATCACTGGAGGATGGACACCTGTGAATACTGTAGCCCAGACCAATACCCTAACACACAACTACAGAAAAGGACTGTAGCCCAGGCCCCCTCTACCTGCAACATCCAGGAAGACCAGCAGAACCTGCTTGGCTGAAATAAAGTCAGCAGGAGGCTTTTTTTCCCCTAATTTCCAGTAAGACAATAACCTGGAGCTGTGAAAGGATCAAAGACAGATCCAGAGAGAGATCAGAAGAGTAACACCAACAACTGAGACAAAATACACTTTGCTACCTTACAGAACTTGCATTTTATTCTTGTCATTATTTTTATTATAATTTTATTCTTTTTATTTCTCTTCCTTCTGTTATGTTTTCCTTGTTTTGTTGGTTTGATTTTATTGTTATACTGGTTTTCTTTTTTCTCCATTTCACATTGCACTTTAATTTCTCTTCCTTCACTTCACTTTTATTCCAATGACATACTACTCTCGGTGTTTTACATTTTATTCTTTTTATTCAGATTATATATTTCTTCTCATATTATTATGTTCCCAATTCCCATGCAGTACCTTTTCCTGGTCTTGGTCCACTTCACTATCTTCCTGAGCTTTATTACTGCTCTGGTTAACTTTACTCTCTCCCACACTACACCACATTTCTATCCCTTACTCTTACTATATTTTACCATCGACCCTCCCATAAGTACTCTGCTTTCTGGAGTCAGCTCACGTTCTTCTTCCCCTCTAATAAGAGTCTTATCTCTTTTTCACCTTTTATAAAAAGTGAGCTAGTGGGGTGAAATATCATGGTTATTGCTGTACTTGTCCAAAGAATCTCCTATCTGTTCTCTACTTATTGGTACTTTAAACCCCATAAAATATGATCCTGCTGTCTTAATCCATTTTGCCTTCCCCCTGCCACTGATCACATACAAGATAGGTAAGAATTGTGAACACCAGTAAACTAGCTGGAGGAGAGAACCCACCAACAAAGGAGACACCAACAGGTAAATCCCAAGTACAACAAAACAGTCTACAGAAATACAAGAAGGGACAACTCTTGAACATCCAGACAAGGAGATCAAAGAGACCACACCACTGAGTCACACAACTCCTACCACAAAAGTTCACCCTATAAAGACAGCTAGCAAAGTAAAGCATCTAGAATCACAGAAACAAACAAAAACAGTCACCTAAATGGGGAGACAAAGACAGAACCTGCAATCAAAAGTAATGGCAGACAACCCACTAAAAGAGCTAAATGAAATGGAGGCAAACAAACTATCAGATACAGAATTTAAAAGGATGGTGATAAGCATGCTCAAGGGACTCACAGACAACTACAAGGAACTGAGTCAGAACTACAACAGTATAAAAAAGGAATAGAAACTATAAACAAGAACCAGAAAAAAATAAAGAATATAATTTCTGAAATAAAAAACACATAAGAAGGAATTACATGCAGGCTGGATGAAGTAGAGGACCAAATTAGTGAGGTGGAAGACAAAGTAGAAAGAAATACCCAGGTAGAGCAGCTTCATGAACAAAGACTCAAAAAATACGAAGACAGCATAACAGAACTGCAAACAACATGAAACAAAATGCATTTGAATCATAGCAATACCATAAGTAGAAAAAAAGAAGAAAGGGATAGAAATTCTGTTTGAAAAAATAATGACAGAAAACTCTCCAAACTTGGAGAGGGGAAAAAACACTCAAGTTTAGGAAGCACAGAGGATCCCAATCAAGATGAACCTAAAGAGGCTTACTGCAAGACACATCATAATTAAAATGCCAGTGATAATTGGGAAGATGGTGGAGAGATAGGTGGGAACAGAATCCACTTCCCCCTGCACACAAGTGAAACACCTAGCCAATCTTCTGAGAAACAGAGGCATCAGCCACCAGTATCCCAGCACATATGAAGACTGGAGACCAAAAATTGTAGAGGACACTGAAAAATCAGATGCTAAGGAGAGTGCTTCAGGACAATAAGGTCCCGGGGACTAGTACAGGGACCAGGGCGGCTGCAGCCCCAGGTCTGGTGCCCACCAGGTCTGCCACAGGATTCTAGGGAGAGAGCCAGGTCAAGGGAACCCTCCCCTCCAAACAAGGTTTGAGCAGCACTGGGAGGGACCTGGATGCTTGAAGTAGCAGGGGGGGAATAAAGATGAAGTGGCAAACACACAGGAGCAGTGTGAACCCAGTGAGACTATAGACGCCAGCTGGGAAGAGTTAGGCAGAGAGGACCCTCGTCTGGTCAGTCCCCAGGCTGATTGGAGGGTTGGGCTGGCTGTATGAGAGGACAGGCACTCGTTTAGAGTGGCAGGCTTGAATAGGAGGAATTTTTTGAAAAGAAAAAGAAAAAAGAGGCACTCAGAAGCTGCTTGGGGAATTCTCCTGCAGCAGTCCCCCTGCCTCCTGTGCCCCTACACAAGCCCAGCGGGCAGCTGACCTGCTGTGGCTGTGGAGGTCACTGGCTCACACCCAAATCCCCAGGGAGAATGCACACTCAAACCTGCGGGCAGCTGCCTGTCCTGCCCCCAGAGTGGAGGCCTAGTGCTCTGGACAGAGCACACCTGACCCTACCGCCCAGAGGCACCTCACATCTGGCCCCTGTGCCCCAGGGGCAGCAGTAGAGGAGGCACTTGCCCCACAACAGCAGCCACCAGCCACAGAGGAACCCCCACCCTGCAGGGACTCCTGGCTCTCTAAGAGGAAGGTAGAGACCTCCCCACAGAGGAGAGCTGCAGGACTCAGGAAGTCAGCAATCCCCAAAGACTTAACTCAAGTGGCGGGGGGAGGCTGAACTACCCTGAAAGGACTCTGAGACTCTCTAGCATCTAGGACACCAAAGAGCAAGAAGGTGATGTGTGAGTTGCCCCTAATTGGTGCACCTCAAGGACAGTGCAACTGGTGGACTGAAGGTGTACGCTGGTGCAGAAAGGCACTGGGGGCCTGGCAGAAAACTGAAGAACTGGGCTGGAGGCAGGGCAACTGCGAAGTGTGCAGCTCAGGAAGGGAGAAACACAAAACCAATCCCTCCTCAGCCTGCTGCAGCTAGGAAGACCAGGAAAACTGGCTCCTCCAGTTTGAAGCCAGCAGGAGGCTCTTTTTTTTTTTTTAATTCCTTCTTCCTATCTTTTCTTCTTTCTTTTTTTATTCCTTCTTCCTTCCTTCCTTTTTTTTTCCCTAAATTCCCACAAGTGAGACAATAAAACCTGCAGCTGTGAAAGGGCCAGAGTTAGACCCAAACAGGGGTCATCCAACAACTGATATAGTGAAACAAATTTCACTTTCCTACTCCAGAGAACTTGCAAGTTATTGTATATTTATATTATTATTTTTTCATTATTCTTACATCTTTTATTTTATTAGTATTTTTGTATATCTCTTCTTTCTGTTTAGTCTTTTTTACTTAGTTTGTTAAATTGCATTGTTTGACTGGTTTCCTTTGCTCTCTCTTTCATAGTGTATTTTTAATTTTCCATCTTTCACTTCACTTGTGTTCTATTAGCACACTACTCTAGGTCTTGTACTTCCTTTTCTTGTTATTCAGACCACATCGATTCTGTCATATGATTGTTGCTCCATTACTATTGTAAATAATTGCTGTTTCATACAATTGTAAATACTACAAGCACCCCTCAAAGATCTTAGCTCACTTCACTGTTTCCTGAACTTTATTAGTGCTGTGGTTAACTCTATTTTCTCACACACACCTATTTTCTATCCTTTACTCTCACTTTACCTCATAATCTGACCACCCACAAGCTCACTGCTTTCTAGATCCAACCCACAATCCTTCCCCACTCTAACAAGAGTCTTACCTTCTTTCGACCCTTTCTAAAAAGTGGCTACTTGGGTGAAATAACATGGCTAACACTATACATATCCAAAGGATCTCCTATCTCTCCTCTACAGGTTGGTGCTTTAAATACCATAGAATACACTTCCACTGTCTTAAACCATTTTCCTTCCCTCTCCAACTGACCACAAAAAAGAGTAGGTGGAAGCTGTGAACACTAATATACCTGCTGGAAGAAAGAACCCACCAATGAAGGAATCACCAACAGATAACAATAGAAGGTGAAGGAGGGAGTGGAAGCCACACTAACTCAACACAGGACCTATCTGGAAATACAACTAAGTGGTTGGAGAAATTACTCAAAATGAACTGAACAAGAGCAACAGAGAATCCTGAAAACCTTGTACACACAGAAGAATCAGCTTCAACACAACCTGCCCACATTCACACAACAGAATACAAGACAGAGTGACCCTCAGTTAACCAGCTGGAAGGACCCACCAAAAAAAGACCCAACAAAAATCAAAACCCAAACACATACAGAGAGCCAACATAAATGACAGCCCAAGACCAGTGAGCACAGCAGATGAAGGAGACGGCACCACTGAATCTCACAGATCTTCTACCATGAAAGTTCACACCACAAACCCAGGGAGTCAGAATAGATCTCCTAAGAAGCAGAAGCTAACAAGGAGAGTCTCACAAACAATGCGAAGACAAAGAAATAATCCTGAAATGAAACGAGGAAGCCTCAGAAAGAATGTTAAATTAAACAGAGGCAAGTCAACTATCAGATATTGCGTTCAAAGCACTGGTTATCAGGCAGTCCAATGAGCTCAAAGGGAATTACCAAAAACTACAGGGAAACTACAATGAACTCACTGCAAACTATATCAGCATGATAAAGGAAATAGAAACTATCAACAAGGGCCAAGAGGATATGAAGAATACAATTTCTCAACTGAAGAACACAGTAGAAGGAATCAAGCAGGCACAATGAAGCAGAGGGCTGGATCAGCGAGCTGGAGGACAAGGTAGAAAAAAACCACCCAGCAAGAGCAAGAAAAGGAAAACAGACTCAGACAGAACTAAGAGGGGTTGAGGGAAAT
>JAPYXV010001835.1:0-13708 GCA_028533065.1 Trachops cirrhosus | reverse complement strand
ATCAGGGGTGGGAAATGGGGATCGCTAGGGTAGGGGTAACTGGTGGGGGGAAAATGGAGACAAGTGTACTTGAACAACAATAAAAAACAGTAAAAAAAAAAAAGATACTAGTCACAGTGCTATTCTTTGCAAAACTATTTGATGGGCAGCCATGAGCCCACAGAGATTTTCTACCCAAAGTCCACAGATTCACATTCACAAATATGTTTATTTTAGTGAAAAATAAATGAAAAGTTACTTAATATTATGGTGTAATTAAAATGTGAAATTACTACTAAAAGTGCAAGGCATAATTGGACAAATGTTTAGTTTTAAAACTATTGAGCTAATATTGAGTTGGGAATTTGTAATCTGATTCCAAATTTCTGTTAGGATTCTCTAGCCTTGAACAATTTGAGCAACTGTGTACAGAACAAAGCTATGGAAAGAAAATAGCATTTGATAGGCAGATGAGTACTATGTGATTTTATAACTCATTTACATTGCTAGGCAGTAAGATATTGTTCTATGAGCACTACTTTCTTTATGTAAAAATTGGAACAATATTACAAGGGGACCCCTCAAAATAGAATTTATTTATAAAAAATTTATTCTTACATATTTAAACTTCAGTCACCTTCAAAGTACTCTCCACTTGATGAAATACAGCTATCAAGACCTTTTCTCCATTGCTCAAAACAGTTTTTGAACTTACTGATTTTGATGCCTTTTAGTGCTTCTGCTAGTTTTTGTTTCACCTCTTCCACATCAGCAAAATGTTTCCCTTTGAGGACTTTTTTTATAGGGGAAACAAAACAAAGTTGCTCAGGGTGAGATCGGGTGAATAGGGAGGGTAGGGAACACAGATCATGCTGGTTTTGGTCAAAAACTGCTGAACACTCAGTGCTGCGTGGGCAGGTGCACTGCTAAATCACCCATCAAGAAATAGGCAAATGTGTTGAAAGTCTTAAAAAAAAAATTCACTGAAGCTGAACGCAGCCTCTCACAAGCACACCAGCTGTCACACTGATATAGATGGGTTCCTAGAATACTCACTTATGAAGGAAGGCTTTACTTCACAGACCTGCCTGCCTGAAGATAATTCTTGTTTTCTTGGGTCCCCCTTGTATATCTCTCACAGATTAAAATTTATAAGTAAGTACAGTATTAATTGAGACAACATATGTAGTAAGTACATAGTAAGCAATATATACTTATTTATTATAAGTGCATTTTTAATTACTCAATTTAGTCTAAAAAGCATTATTAGTCCAAATGTTGTCATTCTAACCTAAGTCATTATATAATCAGATCAATGCCCCAGGTCTATTTTGACTGTAAGGAACTGAAATCAGAGTCTTGGATTTTTTTATTATTGTGGGGAGAGTCTAAAAACAAACGCAAACCCCTTTTTGATTAAAGGCACTTTATTTTAAATTTCCACTTGTTCAAAAGGCTGATTTACAATCACTTATTGTGTTCTGATGTTGGCAAAGAACCCAGTTATTTCTCTAATGGAATTGACCTATAAATGTTCATACTTTGAAAGCCTTAGTAAATAAGTATTAATTGAAGATTCTCACACAAACTATGAATGAAAAATGTACATATGAGTCAACTAAGAAATGAATATAATCAGACTGCTAGTCAATTTTGAAATTTGAGAACAAAGGAAGTAAATGGCTAATTTAATAGCAAATGGGAATTTACTCATTGCCAAAACATAATGGATGGTTTGTTGTAGACTCTAAAAATATGTATGGTATTAATTGAATTTTAATTATATTGACCTTTGCAGTGGCCTTTATAGTTCACATAAAATTTAACTTTGTAATTCAATTAAACTGAAATTTGAAAAGGAATGAAGTGTATTTCATTTAATATGTTTGGTTTGTATTAAGTTAATTAATCACTGATGATCAAAGAATATATGCTTCTGCATACTTATGTCACAAGCCATATTTATTGCCTCATTCAAACTACTTTAATACTACATATATAAAAATTAAAGATTGAAGTGATGATTTAGAATTTTTAATCACCTTCGATGACTTAATCCTACTTGTTTAGAAATCAACATTTACTTCCAATATTCATTTCCCACAATGTAATTTATTTAAATGAATTAGAACCATTAGATATAACATTGAACTATGAAGGCCAACACGAAACACAAAATGCACACACGCGTGCACACACACGTGCATACCTTTGCCATGGTACATAAGTATTTAGTGACTATGTACTACTCATTCAATAATTCAATGAGCAAACATAATTGAGTTCCACATTATGGTGACAGGCATTGATCTATGTTCTGTGGACACAGTGTTAAGCATGGTCACTGCCTTCAAAAAACAAAAAAGCTTATAGGGCAGAGAATAAAACAGGCCATTATTATACCCTGTCATAAGTGTTTCAAATAGGAAAAGGTATCACACGTTCATATAGGGAGGCCAACTTCTGTTCCCTTGTACCAGCCTCTTCTAGGCAGGTAATATTGGCCAGGTGGAGACAAAGTATATGGATAACTTTGTACATGTGCCCCTAGAAAATCTAGTCCATCCACAAGTTCCACTGACTAGGGGTTTCTAGTCATCACTATATTTCAATTACAGCACATTTTATTTATTTTTTATGTTTTTTTAATTTTTTAAGATTTTATTTATTTATTTTTAGAGAGGGGAAGAGGGGGAGGAGAGAGGGAGAAACATCAATGTGTGGTTGCCTCTCATGTGGTCCCCCCTAGGGACCTGGTCTGCAACCCAGGCATGTGCCCTGACTGGGAATCGAACCTGCGATGCTTTGGTTCACAGCCCGCGCTCAATCCACTGAGATACGCCAGCCAGGGCTTCAATTACAGCACATTTTAAAAAATATTTGGTTTGTTGTAGGAACATCCAGTTTCACCCATATCCTGACACTTAATTTTTTCCAGGGAGAATCATGGCTATACTTATATGAATAATAAATACATAAAACACAGCTGGAAGTATTTATATTAACTCTTTATTTCTTGGTGTTGAAAGTTAGGGAATGTCTCCTTGTTCATTATATATTACTGTATCTTTGAATTTTTAAATATGCATGTATTACTTCCATGATCAGAAAACAATAAGGATAAATATATTCAGAACTTTCCTAGCAATACCCTCTTTCTCTTTCACTTCATAACCAAACACACTTAAAGAATATTCTATAACCTTTTCAGTTGTTCACCCCATTTTTTCCACAAACCAGTGAATTCTGATTTCTGCTCCTAGTTCCCTTTATCCTATGGTGAGAATAACAAAAGAGTATTTTGCCTCTTTTATTTTTGATGTAAAAGTCAAGTGAACACTTTCCAGGCTTTATCTGACTCTCCTCTCTCTTGAACCACTACACTTGATCATTTTATTGTCACTTCTCCTGCCATGTTCTCTTTTCTTCCTGACTCCTTTTCTGCTTTGAGGGATTTTGGACATAGGAAAAGTATGTGTGCTTATTCCTACTTTTTGTTTTAAAGTATATTTTGTCTCATGTTAAAGAGCCATCCCAGCTCTCTTATGTTTGCCATTTATGTCTTCCTCCAACCTTTTACTTTCAGTCTATACTGTATCTTTGAAGCTAAAATGTCTCCTTTAGACAACATATAGTGAGGTTATATATTTTTAAAAGCCAATCCAATAATTTGTTTTGATTGGCTTGTTTAATCCACTCACTTAAAAAGTTATTATTGGTAGTTTGGATTTACATCTGCCATGTAGATTATGTCTCATCTCTTTCATTCATCTGTCCTCCTTTACTGCCTTCTTTTGCATTAAGCAGATTATTTTCAAAGTTTAATTCCTTTAATAATTTTTACTGTCAGTTTCTTTTTTATTTCAATAATTTATGGTCACTTTGTTTTTTATTACTGTCTCTGGTTATATTTTGCTTGCTTATTTGTTTTGTTGATTAGGGTCCACTTATAGGTGAGAAGAAGACAACTGTACTTGAATAATAATTTTAAAAAAGAAAAATATTTTAATGATATTTTAAAAATATTTTCTTAGTGGTATCTCTAATAATATACGCCTTATATTCTATTTCACATTTATAGTAACTAAATTTCAGTGAAATATAAAAACTTTACTCCAATATAGCCCCTCCCATTTCCCCTTTTTTGTGCTATTATTGCTATCTATACAGTGTGAATGTATGTTAAAAGACAAATAATCCATTGTTAAAATTTTATTTTATATTCTTAATTTTAAAGAAGTTGAGAGAAGGAAAAAGTATATATTTGTAAAGTTCTTTTAAACTTTTTATATACCATTGCTGTTAATTAATTTCTGTGCATTTGAGTTACCACTTGATGTCATTTCCTCATTTTAATACAGCTATGTTCTCTCTGTCTCATTTATTCTGTTATTGGCAAATATAGGACATATATTATATAATAAATTTTCAAATTAAATAAACATACCAAATATATTTATGGGATATGAAATATATTATGCATTTGATTTTAAAATTAAGAGAAGAAATGAGAAAAATATGCAATTACATTGTTTGTTTTAATTATCTACATAATTACCATTACTACACTCTGTTTTTTCTTGTGGATTCAAATTATTTTCATATCACTTGCTTTCTTTCAGGAGAACTTTAGTATTTCTTGTAAAGTATGTCTGCTAGTGACAAATTCTCTCAGTTTTTTAAATCTGCAAATGTCTTCATTTTGCCTATATTTTCAAAAGATATTTTTGCTAGCTATAAGATTCTTGGTTGACTGTTTCTTGCACTGAACACTTTAAACATGTCATCCCACTGACTTCTAGTCTCTTTTACTTCTGATTAAGTTACTTATCAGCCCTAGCCAGGTAACTCAGTTGGTTGACTGTCATCCCATGCACCAGGGGGCTGTGGGTTAAATCCCCAGTCAGGGCATATACCTAGGCTGTGGGTTCAATTCCTGGTCAGGGTATGTGCAAGGGACAATCAATGTTTCTCTCTCACACATCTATGTTTCTCTCTGTCTCTTTCTCTCTATCTCTCTCCCCCTTACCCTCTCTCTAAAATTGATGGGCATGTCCTTAGATAAGGATAAAAAGGAGAAAAAAGTTTAACTATTAATCATATTGAAGCTCCCTTGTGTATGATGAGTTTTTCTCTTACTGCTTGAAGACTTTTTTTTTAATTTTTGTTTTTCAACACTTTTACTCCATTGCATATTGATGTGGTTCTCTGCACTTATCCTACTTGGACTTTCTTGGATGTGTAGAAAATAATTTTCAATAAATCTAAAGGGTTTTCAGACATTATTTCTTCTAATATTTTTTATTCCTCTTTCTTCTCCCTCTAGAGCTCTTATTATGTGTTTATTGGTATGCTTAAAGGTGGCCCACATTTCTCTGAGCTTGTGCTCACTTTTCTTTATTCTTTTCTCTCTCTTTTCTTTAGATTGCATACTCCTTATTGATGTATGTTCAAGTTCATTGATTCTTCTGCCAGCTCAAACCTACTGCTGAGCTCCTAGTGAATTTTTCATTTTGATTATTGTACTTTTCAATACCAGAATTTCCATTTGGTTCTTTTAAATATTTTTTATCTTTTTATTGACATTCTGTATTTGATGAGGTGTCATGACCTGTTCCTTTAAATCTTGAGACATAGCTTCCTTTATTCTTTGAACATATTTATAATGGTTGCTTTTAAGTCCTTATTGAGTCTATCATTTGAATTCTTCCCAAAAGCAATTTCTATTGCTTGCTTTTTTCCTGAGTATGTGTTACACCTTCCTGCTTCTTTGAATCTCTTATAATGTTTTATTGAAAAATGGGCATTTTAGATAATATATTGTATCAAGGCTACACACTAATTCCTCCCCTAGCTATCTTTTAAATACTATAAATAGTTTATCAAATAATTCAAATGGTAAACTTTATTGGCTGATCCAACTTATACATTTAAAAATCCTCTCTCATTTATTGTTGTGTTTTTAGATATAGCATAGTGTTGAGGGACATGCAGGAATCAATAATATTTGTGAATAAATGAATTTTATCCACTGGATAAAAGGTGGGCAAGGTGGTGTGACTGGTGGATGCAAGCAGAACCACAAGACCTAGGTGAAATTGCCAAGATAACTGATTTTCTTTCTGTGGCCTTTGCCCCATTACATATTCCTAAGACAGCAAACTTTTACAACTGTCATTTCTGTCACTCTTCTCAAAGTCCTCCAGTGGCTTCCCATCATACTCAGAATGAAAGACTCCCACTGTCTCTCTGCCTTATCTCCTGCTATTCCTTTCCTGCCTTACTATTTCCTCTACATTGCCCTCCTGTTGAGATCCTCTTGCATGGTTCATTTTCATGTTAGACTTTGTTTGCCTATATTGTTCTTCTTATCAAATCCACATGAATCTCTCTCACTTCCAATATTGATTCAGATGTTACTATACCCACAATTTTCTTATCTCTCAACTTTACTTTTCTCCTATGTATTTATTACTACCTAATATACTACATGATTTACTTTTTTATCTTGCTTACTATTTTCTCTTTCACTAGAATATGAGTTCTTGAGAGCAGAGTTTGCCTCTCTGGTTCCTCCTTATTCTCTGTCCATAGAAAAGTACTTGGCCATAGTAAAACATGTGAATAAATGTGGCAGTATGTGTGCTTGAAAATTAATATTTCATTCACTTAACTAGTACACACTGAGCATCAACAACATGCCAGGAACTCATCTGGGCACTCAAAACACATGGGGACGCCCAGACACCCTGTTCCAATGTAGCTGTAGTGAATGTCTAAACAGAAAATACAATTTTAAAAAATCCTCACCTGAGAATATGCTTTTTAAATTGATTTGAGAGAGAGAGGAAGGGAGAGAGAGAGAGAAAGAGAAGCATAAATGTAAGACAGAAACATCCATTGGTGCCTCCTGTATGCGCCCAGACCAGGTATTGAACTGCAACCTGACTATGTGCCCTGACCTGGGATTGAACCTGCAAACTGTGTGTGTGTGGTATGTGTATGTGTACAGAATGATGCTGTAACCAACTGAGACACCCAACCAGGGTAGGAAAGTACAATTTTTGAGGTTTAAACATACCCCGAAGAAACTTAAAGCAGAATAAGGGGTATAAAATATAGGGAAAGATAAACACTAGTGGCAAAGAGAATTATTTCACCGAAGCTGTCTTTACAGAAGTGACGTCTGATGTGATGATGATGGTAACAATGAAGATAGTATTAATATGCTAACAACGATGAGGAAGACAGTTCTGAGAGAGGTGACTAAGGTTAGGCAGAAAGTTTCTGGGCACTAAATGCATCTCTGTACCATTTCCAATACATAGTGCCGATTCCCGAGAACAAGTTGTCTCTGTATCTAATTTGTTAAATGCTTCAATGAAAGATTGTGCAAAAATGTGAGAATAGCACCATTAGTATTGTTCCTGGTTCTGTTACATTTTGTTCTTTCCCAAATTGTTTGTTTACTGTTTCAAAAAATATCATTTATACTTTCTGATATGGATCACAATATATTTTAAATAAATTTATAATCATCACTATTTCTCATGGAATTGAAAATTCCCTAATTTTCAAAGAAACTAAAGAATATATCCTCATTTTAATGAAGACTGTGACCTAAAGCAAATTGGCCATGTCTAATTTATTTTCAGCAATCAATTAAAATTTCCAGCAGGGGACTAGCCAAAGAAGTTCCAGATAATGTTTTTCCTTGACATTAACATTATTATTCCTTCATCTGAGTAGCCAGTCCTGTTCCTGTTCTCAACCCTACACTCATCACCCCCAAAAAGGATTTTAGTGGTGGGAGTCCTTTTCAATATATCCTTGAAACTTCCAGACATAAAGCAGGGTACATATCTGAAGTAAGCAATCCTCTTATTTACCTCAAGAATAATGTAATTTTCACTTCTACTGTAAGTAGCATTATTCACCAAGATTAAAAAAAATTGCAAGTGTATTCAATTTTTCTTTCTAAATTCTTTCTATATCCAGTAATTCCAGTAATATTTATTCTCTTTATTTTTACCCCAAGTAGGCCCAGTGGTACGGATTTTTCTAACTAATAATTCTATTTCATGAGACTCAAAAATTCACATTTATCTTAAAAGATAAACTTTCTAGGGTTAAGTTAACTATTTCCTGACCTATATCAATTTTTTTTAGAATTAAAGTTGCATTGTTATTTTTCTGGATAACGACAAAAACTTAACACAGATAATGAATTCTGGCTTTATTGTATTGTATGAGGTCATGGGCTGGGCATTAAAGAACAACAAAGACTTGTTTTCCATTCACTTTCAAATGTCTGGGTATCTGAAGGTAACAAGGACATGATCAAAAAACAAACAAGCAGGATAGGCCACAGGTGGCATGAGATTATTTCATTGATTTTAGTGCAACATATGTGAATCTGGTAAATATTGCATAGCTAATGAAAAAGAAAAGATATGAAAGGCAAACGATGTCCTTCTTAAAACATGAACTTTAAAATACATCCCATCCCTGGCCACATGGCTCAGTTGGTTAGAGCATTGTCCATGCAACAAAAAGTTGTGGGTTCAATCCCTGGTCAGGGCACATATAGGAGGCAACAGACTTACGTTTCTCACATCAGTCTCTTGCTCTCTCTCTCCCTCCCCCTTTCTTTCTCCCTAAAATCAATAAACACATCCTCAGGCGAGGATTAAAAAAAAAAAGATGTTGAATATATCCCATTGCTCTTCCATTTGTTTCTAATAATTACAGATAATATCTTGAAATACTAAATTTTTTGCTCTTTTTTTCTGTACTTCTTTAAAAGTTATTTCTTCCATCAATAGTCAGCAGCATGCAAGTTCCTAGAAAATGCACAGAATTTTTATAGAGGATTGAAAAAAGAAAGGGTCAATGTTAATTTAAAAAATCTTATATGTTTAAATCAGTGATCCTCTTACTCTTGAAAAGACAAAATCCCTTGAAAATGTATAGTCACAAATAACAATTTTTCTATCAGGAATCCATTTCCTAAATGGAAAGAGCACTATTGAAATAGTAATGGGATTTATTAATAAATAATTTTAATTTGGCATAATTTGTTTAAAAACAAGGCTTCTTCACAAATAGGGGTCTCCATCCCTTTGTAAACAAGTTCTCACAATAATTTCCACACTTGGATGTTAATGATTTCTCTGTGACAGAGTCTTCCCCAGAGCAGCAGCATCCTGTGCCCTGTTTGCACATACCGGGGTGGGGGTTGAGGAATAAACTGGCATGTGAGGGGTTGATAGGCAAGAAGGACCCTTCTTACAGGAGAGGGATATTTAGGTGAATGAAGCAATACTTCACAATGTCCACACATGCAGAAGAGTTATTTTCTGTAAGAAGCTACAACCTACTCCATAAATGGCCAAGGAATAGACATAGGGTGGTGCCTCCTGAAGGCAGAAATGCCCATGTCAAAACATATGGGACTTAACAGTGATCATCATTAGTCTCTTCAACAGGAAGGTGGGCCATGTACTAGGCTAGTAGCATAGTCACTAACCTGTAGCCCATGGTTTTGTCTTCTTTTTTTCTTTTATGAATAATTTATTATGTTTTAGGATTGTTTTACATGCATTAATCTCCTGTCATTTTTTAATTTTTTTTTATTTTAATCATTATTCGGTTTTGTCTTCTTTATCTTGCCACATCTATAATCGACAGTTATGATGAGACCAATTTAAATTGTAAGCTTTCATGAAAAGTTTGTCCAGAGATTCTGTTGCACTCTGTGGCCTTTGATATGGGTTGATCTGTCTCCCTCAAGGACGTATGTTGAAGACCTGTCAGTAGCTATGAATGTGGCCTTATTTGGAAATAGGGTCTTTGTGTATTTAATCAAGTTAAGATGAGATCATTAGGGTGGGGCCTTCAGCATTGTAACTGGTGTCATTATAAAAAGAAAGTCAAGTGAAGAGACTTGGAGGGGGAGGATGCCATGTGATGATGGGGTGGAGATTGGAGTATGTGTCTACAAGCCAAGGAACACTAAGGATGGTAGGCACCACCAGAGTTAGGAGAGGCCTGGGACAGATTCTTCCTCAGAGTCCTCAGAAGGGGTCAACCCTGCTGACACCTTGATTATGGACTCTAGCTCCCAGAACAATGAATGAGAACATAAATTTCTGCTGTTTTAAGCTACCCAGTTGATGGTACTTTATGTTACAGAAACCCTAGGAAATGAACACAGCCTTAGAAACCACTTACCCTCACACCACTTTTTCATCAAGTGACTTGGATGATAGCAGTATGTCTTTCTGACCATACTGTAGTTGGTCCCCTTGCTGTTTACTTTAACTCATCCCTAGCTAACTTCAGATCATCATTATAGAAGAATAGCATCATGTCTTCCCGATTTTGACTGCATTATACTTACTCTCGGCTATAACATGACATTTTCTGCCATTTCTCTTCTTTGAGGAAATGACTTTCTCACCAAGTCTTGTATCAATCTGTCATTACCTTATTCTTTTAGAAGGCAAGGATACCTTCAATAAGGTGATTGTCAACTTCCAAAACTTTTTATGACTGTATTATAAAAAAACCCAAAGCCACCTGTGTCCAGAGAGAAAATTGGTCCATTGGATTTACATTTTACATTTTAATCCTGCCCTTTGGCATTGATTTTTTATGGAACTTGGGCCAAATCATTTAATGCTTTTGCACCTCATTTAATAACACAGACTTACCTTACAGGGAAGTCCTGAAGATTAAGTACTGTTGAATTGAATAACACTTGAGAACTATAGGATAAATGTAAAGGTTAAAAAAGAATGATCCTTCTTTAGTAGAGAGAGAAGTTCATGTCCTGATTAATTCACATTACTATTCAGTCACATACCATTCTCAAAGGATTCTTCTTGTAAAAATATATAAATTTTAAAAACTACCAAAAATCAGGTATTTATTAAATTTGGAGCATAGAAAATCACCTTGCAAGGTGGTATTGATATATCTGTTGCTGACTTTAAATTATTTATTTCAGTTACTATATTAATGATAATAGCAGAATAAAACAATGTTTCTGCTTCCATGGATTGACTATTTACATTTCTTTTATTGCAGCATTTCTTAGAGAAAGAACTGACAGAATGCCTCATGGTTCTAGGTCATAATATATTACAGCTCATAAAGCTATAGACAGAATCTATGTTTAGAGTTTCTAAAATTTCTCCTATGTTTGAATTATCTAGATATTCATTTGGGGAGGAGAGTGGGTCATTACAATACATTTCACATCCTAAATTACATGGCTTAAAATTGTTTACGTTCAGGAATATATAGGTTGGGTCATTGAGATCTTGCCCAGATAATGAAAAATATTAGTCATATTCTTTTGATATTTCATTTCCTATGTAGTTTGTTCACTGGTGTTTCATTCTGTGCTCTGGTTAAACACTATTGCTTTATTTAATTTAAACCCTGACATTAGTTTTTTTTTTGCTAACTTATATAATTGTATAATTGGCAGATCTCTCTTTCAAGTACCTGGGACCCAGAACCTTGAGGAGCAAATGGTACATCTAGCTGGTGTACTATTCTCCCATTCATCAGAGGAGGGCCGTAATGCCTGCTCTTTGTAGTGCTGAAAAAGAACCACACTGAGTCTACATTTGGTGATAGGTATAGAATGACTCTGTGGAACCTAGGTGCCTGCCTTCTTCTTTGACTGAGCTTCCATGCTTCTTGTTGACCTAAGAACAATCTCTAGATTACTGTCTTTTTCTGGGTTGTTGCTGAGAGGCTGTAGTAGATAGGCTAAGTCCTAGAGGAGATGTAAATTGACCTCCTGTCCCCTACCTCCAGGAAATGAGCAAGTCTGATTACCTGTCAGGACTCAGAACCTTTTCTGGAAGCAATCTGACTGGAGGTGGGAGACCAGCTGTCCCAACCTTGGAGCTGTGAGTGGACAGTCCACTTCACACCATCTCCTACCCTTATCCATCTGCCACCTCAGAAGGATTTTGCTGTGAGATTCTGCTTGCCATGCTGTTCCCTGAAAAATATACCCCTCTCTTTCTTACATTTTCTAAACTTTGCTGACAGAGAATTGGGACCTCTTTCAGAACTTTAATCAGTAAATAGCCTGAGAATTCATTTTTTTTTAATTAGAGAGTAGTTACACTTTCTCCTCAGTAATGTGCATCTATTCTGCCTATTAGCAATAGCATTTTGCATTTATGCCCATAAGTGGAATCTCCTCTTTTCTTTAAATGCGTAATCAAATATTTAAAGTGAGAGTTCCAATCACCACCAGGAGTCCAAGCATGACTTGTTGAGTTCTCTGTGTAAGGGTCTCACAGGCTGTAACCATGGTGTTGGCCAGGGTGGTGGTCTCATGTGAAGCTCACCTGGGGAAGGCTATGCTTCCAGGTTGACTCAGGGTGTTAGCAGAATTCAGTTCCTTGAGGCAGCAAGACTGAAGACTTCAGTGTCTTGTTGGCTTGCTGTTGGAGGCTGTTTGCTGTTCTTTGCCATGTGGGCCTCCCTACACTGCAGCTTGCTCCTTCAGATACAGCAAGGGAAAGGGAGAGACTCCAGTAAGACAGGTCCTACAATCAGGTTCATAATTATGTACACATAATCAGGTCAATCTTCTCACCTTTGCCATATTCTCTTGTTTAGAAGCAAGTCACAGGTCCCCAGGAGAGGGGGATATCTCTGGGCATGAGCATCAAGAAGCACTGATCACATGGGGGCCACACTACAGTCTGGTCACCACAATTTGAGAATCCTGAAGAGGAATACAGCCCAGCAGAGCATGACAGGTAACTTTCATTTTCATATGTATTAGATGTCCCTTTGATTAGGTTGGATCTGCTACTATAACTTTTTATTGGCCACCTCTCTCTCCTTGGCTCTCACATATCCTCTCACAGCTAGGTTTTGTGCTGTCCACTCCCTGGGCCTCACTTCTTTTTTCTGGACAGTTGCTAAAAGTTGGCTTTTTACCCTGGGTGGGTAGCTCAGTTTGTTGGAGCACCATCCCTATATGCCAAGGTTTCAGGTTTGATCCCTGGTCAGGGTACATGCAGGAATCAACCAATGAATGCATAAATGGGTGGAACAACAAATTGGTGTTTCTCTCTCTCAAATCAATCAATAAATAAAAAATTAAAAATGAAAATGTTGGTTTTTCTTATACAAATAACTTTTTTTTTTGCTTCAATCTTCCATTTTCCTGACTATTCCATGTCTTATCCCCCCCACACAATCAAATGGCTTAGCAAGGTGTTTTGCTAAAAAAATACAACAAAATAAATTTATCTTTTCCATTATTTATTTATATGAACAACACACCGTAGTTATGCTGTTTACCACAATATTCTGCAGAATTCCATATGCTTTCAGAAGCTGAAACATATAGAATGTCATGGATAGGTAGCTCCTACCCTGGGTCTCTTCCAAGCTTGTTTAGGGAGGGGGCTACACACTATTCTAGTTGAAGTTCTTAGGAATTCCACAATGTCCCTATGTATGAGTGAGAAATTGACTCATTGAATCAGTACTACTCTGTTGATAACAACTGTGGATTTCTAACAGACTTTAGTCTTCCCACCCAGTTACTCTAATTAAACAGGTGCCTTATAGAATAAAATGAATAAGAAAATCATAATTCACTGACCAATGTAAGTTTTTGTTCCAAGAAGGGACAAAGAGCTATTTCCCCAAGATATATCTCCAATACAGTGATTCTCAAACT
>JAPYXV010001834.1:0-13710 GCA_028533065.1 Trachops cirrhosus | reverse complement strand
ATACAGATATACTATTACTTGCAGGTTAAAAAAAATTTAAGAAATGAAGGCAATAAGCAGGAGATATAATGAAGAGATAAATTTGGAAAGAAAGGTAGAAGGATCAACACTAGAAGGAAATAGAAACATAAGTAATTGAATGAAATAACAATAATAAGAATTAAAAAATGAAAAGTTACTTAATAAAAAAAATCCAGCAAAAAATAGAAAAAAGAAAAGAAATAAAAACAAAAAACAAACAAACAAACAAAAAAAAACCTTTGTTGGTTTCAAACTGGCCAAACCGGTTTTCCTGGTTTTGCTGGCTGCAGCAGACTTAGTGGCGAACGCCGTGGCTTTGTTCCACTTCCTGTTCAGAGTTCTGTCAGCCTGTGGTGCACTGTCTCCAGGTCCAGCCTGGCAGGCCCAATGCCCCAGGCACCAATCTGTGTACTCCCAAGCACTCCCTTTGGCGCCCACTGCAGAGTTCCTGCACGTGTGCGTCCCTTCACGGGTGTGTACGCTGGCGCCTCTCACCAGGGTTCAGGCCTCAGGCGTGTACTTCAGCACTCCTTCAATAGCTCACTGCGGAGTGTGCGCCCATGCGCACCCCTTCCAGGTTCACGAGTGTGTACAGTGTGGATTCTGAGGGGCTGGAACCTCCCCTGAATTTAAGTCCTTGTCACCAGGGATCCCGCAGAATGCCCGCGCTTTTTCCGAGCTCACGGCTGTAGGCACCCAGACTTTTACTCAAAAATGTAACTCTCTCCGGGTTGGGGTGCCACTGGTCCCCGGACCCATTGTACAGGCGCCTCTCCCTCGGAAAGCTCACAGCGGAGTGCGCGCGCCCGCAACCGCTTCCAGTTTCACCGGTTTTTATGCTGTGGATTTTGGGGGACTCGAGCCTCCCCCAAATTCCTGGCCTGGGCACCGGGGATCCCACAGAATGCCCGTGCTTTTTCCGTGCTCACAGCTGTAGGCACCAAGCCATTTACCCAAACAATAACTCTTTCTGGGTTGGGGCGCCCACACAAGGACCTGCCGTCTTTGGCTCCACTGGCTGGGCTGTGATCTTCCCCAAAGCCCGCTCCGAGGTCCCCCGGATCAGCACTGCTCAGTTCTTGTTTGGCCAGGGAGGGAGTGGATGACCCAGCTCCCCTACCCCGAGAGCCCTGCGGCAGCTCCCGGAGCTCTGGGGCTGGGGCTGCAACCTCCCTACTCCCCACGCTGATCACTGGGCTGTTATTATCCTGCAGTAGTCTCCTTACCGTCTGGTCTTTCCAAGTCCGCTACAATTTTGATTTCTTATTTTCATGTAAGCTGCAATGTCCTCTGTAGTATGGTTAGGTTTTTCTGTCTTTTGAAGCGGGAGGTGGCCTGTGCTCCCTCCTACCACGCCGCCATCTTCCCAGAAAAAACCTATTTTTTTTCTTATTCAAGTACAATTGTCTCCATTTTCCCCCCACCACTCTGCCCCACCCCACCACCCCCACCTCCCACCCTCAATCCTACCCCACTTTGGCTTTGAATGTAAACTAACAACAGAAAACAAAACTGCTTTTTTTGTTTTTATTTTATTAATAACTAAGGTACATGTGAATTTATGAAATAGTGTAACTTAAACAGAAGAGGTAAAAGCTAACCTCTAAAGGCAGTTTTGTTTTCTGTTGTTAGTTTACATTGCATATGAAAAGAAAATGAATTCTAAAGAATTTAGGAATTTATTTACAATAACTATTTATAACATACATTACACTTGCAGCTAATCACAATTTTTTCTGTTTCACAGACAAGATTCCCCTTTTTCTTCTCCTTTGAAGTCACCATGACAGGTTTGCAGTGGGAAGGGAAGTAATAGCTAGTAGTGGTTGCACACAAATTCCTTCTCAAGCACTCTAAAATGGCATGCTCATCAGCCTAAGCTTACTCACACTTTGTATGTATTTTCACTAGTCCAGAAATTGCTGCCTACCACAAGCCAATGGGAGGGGAGCAAACACGAAGGTGCTAACCCAATACTTCCTGTTAATGGCATCTGGCCAAGTGGAGGCTGTTACATTTTGAACTAAGCACATAACCTGAATGCAAATTGCCTTGAAATTTTAGTAATCATAAAAAGCTTATGAAGTTCAAGTTTTGGAAGTCTACAGCAGAACCTGTTCAAGGAATGGTTTGGTTGGTTTGCTTTGTGCTTTGGAGGGGGAGGCCTTGTGGTGTTAGGGGCAATATCTCTATTTTCATCACCAGCATTGTTTATGTACCCAAAGTACATGTTTGCTAGTTTTCCTAAATAGTTATTAAAGGAAATAATTATTATTTCCTTTAACCATAAAAGTGCTCTGTGCATATTTCTAAAATCTATTCAGTTATAATGATTTTAGAAAGCAAATTCAGCCTCCAAAACCAGTAAGAAAGGTGACACTTTTTAAAAATCATCTGTTTTCTGATCATTCAGGCAGTTCCTCTCCTGGTAACAAACCCTGGAAATATAACATGAAATTGTTGAGTGAAGTTAAGCAAAGACTGGAAAAAAAAGAACACAAAAAACCTCAATTAGAGCTTTGCTTCAAAATATGAGAAGATGTATTTAGAGAGCTGAGAAAGAAAACATTCTGAAGTTGCGAGTCTTGCCAGAACCAAGGCAGACAGGCCTGGGTGCACTTTCCCACGGTGCTGGCCCCGTCCACAGGAAGAACAGAGGCTGTCACAGGTTGTTTGGGAGTTGTTCTCAAACATTTCCCCAGACTGGTCACTGAGGCTAGAAATTCCTTTCACAGGATACAAGTTCTGGAACAGAGATACATCGTGACACATAAATGTTCTGGGAAGGGTAACACACTGACTTCAGTTCATGCTGAGAAGAAAGTGATGGAGGGCAGAAATTTCCTGGGATCGATTGTTGCCAGGAAGGAGTGGGGATGAGGGCCCGGCCCTGGCTGGGCACCTGGAAAGAGTGAAGTGGAGACAAAAGGCAGGAGCAGAAGCCTGGGGCCCCAAAGACAAGTTGGCTTAAGGTGGTCACAGCAAACTTGATCACTGAAGGTTAGCAAGGAATTTGCAGGGAGTAGGTGGGTGCGTGATGCTAAATGAGCATAGATAGTAATGCAGGTTGTGCAAACTTTCTGATGATGATGATGATGATGATGATAAGAAGAAGAAAACAAGAAGAAGAACAAGAAGAAGAAGCAGCCTTGATTTTAAGTGCAAAATCCCCAGATAAAAATTGTTGTTGTCCAGTGTCTATGACCTTGAAGGGTTCTTTGTCTTGGGGGCTCTCGTGTGCACTAGAGCATGTTTACCAGCATCCCTGGCTTCGATTAAAGTTATGCCTGTAGTATCCTCCCCATCCTGCAATGACAATCAAAAATGTCTTCAGATATTGCTAAATGCCCCCTTGGGATCAAAATCAACCCCAGTGAAGATGACAACAGTAAACCCCTCTGTGGTTCAGTTTCCTTGCCTGTGCAATGGACATAACCTTCTCTTCTTGCCTGCACAGGGCATCTGTCTTTTGACCTCATTCGAAACCTGTTGGTTTTCCTTCCTCCACTGAAGAGAAAGTGAAAGCAGCATCAGTCTGGCCCATGGCATGTCAGACCTTTGGTTCTGACTCGGCCACTTTCTATATGACCCAGGGCAAATTACTCAACTTTCGCAGGCCTTACTTCATCTTTAAAATGAGATTTTGTTCCTGTACTCAAAGTGCATTTGTTTTTCCCAGTGGCTCCAAAAATATCCTTTTGTTCTTTAAAATGATGTTCTTCTCTTCTATTTTTCCCTTTTTAAATTCAGTAGCTGATTTGGTTCTTATTTTAAGTTGCTGTTACTTTACTTTGATGCAAAAATAGGAAAAGCTTATGACAATGTGGACAGCCTTGGGCTATTGGAAACACCCAGGAGAAAGAGAGTCAAAAAATTTTGAAATTTCATTGTCTGGGGATTGGGCCTGAAATGTTATAACCTTATGTAAGCGACCTCTTATTTAGGTTCTTCTAAATACTGAGTGGTATGTTTTACCAAAGCTATACTGCAGATTGATGTAAGAGAGAAAATTTTTAAAAAAGAGAAAATTATCAAAAAGAAGAAACTTGCTCAAAGTTATACTTTCACCTCTAAATTACATTGCTTGGTTGCTGTTTTCTTTCCACCTCATATCTGGTGTGACAGTACCCAAAAGGAAAATTGTCAGGAAATGTGCCAGGAAAATTTTAGAAAGATGCTTTGTGCCATCTGAAAACTTACTTTGCTCACAGAGCATTAATAAAGCATTCTGCTGTTGGCCCTGGATTACTGTGAAGAAACCACACTTGGACTCTGAGCCCTGGTCAAACTAGCAAAACAGTTGTGCCATGTCATGTTGTAGCAAGAAGAGCATGGTCCTGGGGAACGGGAAGAGAGTGGAAGCAGCCTGGCTTTGCTGCTGGGTGGTTACATGTCTGTATCTGTTCCTACCCCTTGACTGATTGGATCTGGCAGCAATGGTGGGCAGAGAAGTTCTGCAGGGAAGCGCACCATTGCTGTGAATGGCCTCTGTTGCTTGTTAGTTTATGTGCTTATTAGGCAGGTACCCCTGGCTTATTCACTGTGAAAGACCTAACATCTCACCTCAGTGCAGGTTTACTCTTTTGGGTTGAGACTTTGTCAATAGAAGATCTGTGTTGAAATGCACAGAGACCAGTACACGAGATCTGGAAGACGTTTTAGGGGCCTTTCAGGTAAAAAACAGAAGTCCTTGGCCAAGCAAATAAGTGTCAGAGCTAGAACTAGATATCGTCCTTGTTCTCAGATCGTATTACCTTAGAAGACCATTACCAATGCATTAGTACTGATACATGATTACTATATCAAATTAGGTATCCATCTCCTAGCAAAAGAGGACTGAAAGGAATGGGGTCCAGAACAGGTGAATTTTGAAACAGGGGAATACTTGAAGAAAGGTGTAAATCCTAGAATTCTTAATAGCCAGAGGCACTGGGACCCTGGGGAAAAAGTTCCTAAAGAGGATTAGGTAGCAACTATGGTTTGATGGTGGTATTGGTGGTGGTAGTGGTGGTAGTGGTGGTGGTGATTGCTGTAATGATGCTGATGGTAGTAAAACACTCATTTATTTGACAACCACTCATTGAGAATCTGCCAGTCTAGACACTGGGATACAGTAGAGAACAAAACAAGTTCCTCCTTCACAGAGCTCAGAGTCCAATAGAGAAGGCAGACTGGTAAGTAGAAAATTTCAACACAGTGTGGCAAATTCTCTCATGAAATAAACATATGGGAAAGTAAATCTCTCAAGCTTTGCTCAGAGTTTTCCCAGAACTAAGTACTGGCCTACCAAGTGTTAGGGTAATGGTTCAAGGAGTAGAACAATGGGTGACAAGGGCCCACAGTGAGAAACCATGCTCTTACTCATGGAAGCCCTGTCTCCATGGTGAAAATTATACCCAGTAAGTCACCAAAAGCACTGCAAGAAAATGTTGACCAGGGTAATTTGCTCCTCCAGGGGCTTAGGTGATTCGCCTATAATAATTTTTAAAATGTGACATTATTGAGAAATTTTGGAAAGAAGGAGAGGAAAAAAATGTCAATATAGTTGCATATTTTAAAATTCCAGTCTTTATACTGTTGCCAGCCTAGACTTTCCTGCTTCCCTTGAGGTATATGGGTGTATT
The DNA here is from genome assembly GCA_028533065.1 of Trachops cirrhosus. Classification (NCBI taxonomy): domain Eukaryota; kingdom Metazoa; phylum Chordata; class Mammalia; order Chiroptera; family Phyllostomidae; genus Trachops; species Trachops cirrhosus. The sequence continues at coordinate 8,065 of JAPYXV010001834.1, read as the reverse complement.
TTTAACCCTGATCTTTTGCTAATATCGAACCACAGTGCCATCATTAATCCCTATTAATACCTGCTCTGACTGTGCCTCTTGGACACTAAGTCAAGATTGAACTTTTTTTAACCAATCGATGTTCAGTGTACTCTTTAGTGTTATAAAAAAATCTTGAACTCCAGCTAGTAAATCAAACTGACCACAACTGGCAGTAGGACCTGAAGTTTCCTAGGGCCCAGTTCAAGATGAATGGCTATAGACCTGTGAGATAAAATGAACTTTAGGGCTTGTGATCCCTAAGCATATGTGATCTCATAGATAAACTGAAGATAAAGTTATATTTCATTTTTTTCATCTTTATTTCCCTTATTGTCTCAGTATTTAGAAAGTTATTTTTTTCTTTCTATGAATGAGAAAAAAACACTAATACCTTCAGTCCTCTGATATTTCGCCAAGCAGCTCCACAAGAGGCTTACCACAAAACCATGTTCTTATTTTCCTCCAGTTGTTTCCTTGGGCATCTTACAGGAAGCTTCACATTCAGCAGACCTCCTCATGCAACAAACTATTATGACTATTCACATTACATTTAAAAATTCATGTGGGCTAGAAATTCTACCCTTGTTATCCCAAAGGAGCCTTAAGGTCAGAAATAAATATATGAAGTCTGTCCCTGCTTATACAGACCAACAACAGCACAGTTCCCTGAGCATTTTTTTTTAAATAAAAATTCTAAAAGCACTATCTAGCTGTTCCTTTGATTTATAAGCAGGTAAAATCTCCTTTCTTGGAGTGAACTATTCTGGAGAAATCTGAAGACCTGGGTGCTCCATGACCATTGTTAGCAACCATGTCACCCCTGAGGAGCTTTTCACATTCCCCATAAGGATCTTATTTTTAGAACAATTGAATCTTTCACAAAAGTGTGGTTAGGTAATAATAATCAGTTTCCCAATTTTTATATCAAAGGTTTATGTGAGTATAATTGCCCATCAAAACCTCTAATGGAGGTGGAAGTGGTAATCACCACTACCAGTTAGTCGGTGCAGCACACTCTGGCTCAGTGCCACCTCTGAGAAAGTAAAGATACAACTTCTGTTTGGTGTTCTGAGTGGCAACAACTAACACACCTACATTTTGACTTCACAAATGCCTAGGAACTAAAATTTCCAGGCTGGTAAGCATTGCCAGATGTAGGCTCCAAGATGGATTTGAGTCTGGGTGTCTAACCCTATCAGCTTTCTTATTTTAAATTGTTATTTTCTCTTTCCATGATTCATGCAAGAAATATCAGTAATGCTATTCCTCACTTTGGGGTAGCCAAAAAAGACAGGTTCTGGTGCTGTTTATAACCTTTCTACCAGTGATGCATCTCAGTCAGTAGGTGCTCCCAGGGAGGACAACTTTGGAGAATCCACTGGTAAGGATTCATGGAAAATGTTATTTTAGCCCAGCAGAATAAAATACTGAAATGCCAGTTCTAAAAAGATTTTTTAAACCCTTAAAGTTGAAGTTTCAAGATATCTTTGAGCATGGGAGAAATTTCTACAGTTCAGGAAGGACCAAGGGAATCCAATGACAAATGGGAGGTCCAGAGTCAGGACAATCTCTCGTACATTTCAAATTAAGTATAATATTATAAGTTCACCTTACTCACTAGACATTTTTATTTCTGATATTGGAAGCCAGTGAGAAAATAGAATTTACCTAACAGAAATTGTTTCATAAACACTTTTGAGAAATTATACCCATTACATAAATAATCAAAGTGCAGATAAAAAGACTGACATCCCAGGAAGTTAAATGACTTATACAAGGACACTGGCAGAACTGGAAATGGACCCCATGTTGCCTGACCCCACTGGTCCACACTCGATGTTGTATTTCCCTGGATTTGTTCTCTGTCTGTCCTCTCTTCACATCACATGAGCTCCAAGGATACAAATAAAATGTTTTTTACAAGCCTTGTTTGATTTAATCCTTCTCTTTCAGGGTAGGGGGCAGGGGAAGAAGAAAACAATGAACTGTTTAAACATCATTTTTCTCTCTTATAGTAAAGCCAACGATGTAATGAAGTTTCCATTTGTGGGCAAACAGCTTGGTTTCTCAATGATTAAGGTTACATTTCTTATGCCTGTCCTCCCCATATATTTGGAGAAAAACAGACATTTATTACAAGCCATCTCTCGAATGTGATAATCATAGTCAATCTAAATGTCTGCTTTCCCTGAATTGCTTCTGGAATGAGGTTTCAGTGCTACATCTATTATGTAATCTCATGGGCTGTTTCTTTTTTTTTTAAATCATTTTTTATTGTTATTCTAATACACTTGTCCCAATTTTTCCCCTTTTGCCCTCCACTGCCCATGCCCCTGACTCTCACAGTCAATTCCCACACTGTTGTCCATGTCCATAGGTCATTCATGCAAGTTCTATGTCTAGCCACTTCCCCTTCTTTCCACCATGATCCCTTTTCCCCTCCCCCTCCCTTCTGGTCACTTTCAGTCTGTTCCATGTTTTCACACCTGTGGTTCTATTTTCCCTGTTAGTTTATTTTGTTCATTAGATTCTTCTTATAAGGTGAGATCATATGGTATTGGTCTTTCACCGACTGGCTTATTTCACTTAGCTATTTCTGAAACATGGGGATGCTTTGAGCACTCTCTGCAGGCTGTGCAGTCAGGCTGTTCTGGTTTTCTAGGCAGGTATTCCCAGGACAGATGGATAGAAATGCAGCAAAGGCAGCACAGCCCTTTAGGATATGCCCTCATAGGATATGCGCCTTGGGTTCCCTTCTCACTCTCTTTCCTTCCCCTCTCTCCTCCTTTGATATCCTTCACCTTTCCTCTTCTTACTCTGCTTTTCTCTCCTTCCCATTTAACCATTCCTTCCATTCAGAAATTTTTGGAGTCTTGTTCTACACCAACCCTACACAATGCAGCAGTGGTATAGAACTTAAAAGGAGAAAAAAAAACAGACATTAGAAAAGCTTAAAATCTAGGTATCTCTCTCTTGATCCACATTTGGTTATTTCTCCTTTGATGATCAATTAGTAAAATATGTTTTGGCCAAATAAGTATCCTCAGTTACTAAGGGAGACAAGATTAATAATCTCTAATTGCAATGGTTTTCATGAAAAATGAATCCACCTCTGACAAAGTTTGTGGCAAGTATATATACCAAAGGACATTTGCATAACAGTGGTCATATGCATCACACTGTCGTTTAGGGTTAGTCCATGTTTTTTAAATTGAGGTAAACTTTACATACAGTGAAATGAATGAATATTAAATGTAAAACTCAGCTCGCTTTGATTAGAGTAATCACCACCCAACCAAAATATAAACATTACCATCAGCTGAGAATTTCCTTGGGCTCCCTTTCTAATCAATCCACATCCCCATAAGCAGCCTCTGTTCTGATTTGCGGCAACAGGTTAGATTTGTCTGTCTTAAACATCAAATAACTAGATGCATACAGTATGTACTATTTGGGTCTGGCTTCTTTTACTAAATCCATTGTTGCACGTGTCTTTAATTTGTTCCTTTGTTATTTCTGAGCAGCATTTCATTGTATTCTGTATCACAAATTTCTATCTGTTCACCTACTGACAGACATTTGAGATGTTTTCAATTTGGGACTATCAGGAATGAAACTATTATGAACATTATTGTAGAAGTCTTTTTACGTACATGTATTTTCATATCTCTGGGGTAAGTAGATGAAGGTGGCATGTCTAACTCATAGGGTATGCATATGTTTATCTTTATGAGAGTCTGCCAGTGTTTCGACGTCATTGGACTGTTTTACATTTCTGGCAGCAATTCATGAGCATTCCAGTATTTCCATAGCCATAGCTTTACCTCCTGTTGGTGTTTTCAGCTTTCTTAATTTTAACCATTTTAATGGGTGTGTAGTGGTATTTCATTGGGGTTTTAATTTTCATTTCTCTGATAATTAATGATACTGAGCAACTTCTCATGAATTCATTGACAAATTGTATATTTTTGGAGTGATATATTGTCAAATCTTTGCCCATTTTGTTATTAGATTGCCTTTTTTAGTACTGAGTTATAGTTGCTTTCTCTATACTCTTAATACAAGTTCTCTGCCCAATATGTATGGAAGATATTTTCCCCCAGAACATGGCTTGCCATTAAATTTTTTTAATATTGTATGTAAAGAAACGAGTTTTGTTTGTTAGATTTTCTTGTTTTCAAGGAAATCTAATCTAATAAATAGAAGGACAGTACTAAGCAAAGAATACTATGTAAACACAGAGAAAAAGACATCCATATCAAAGAAATAGGAAAGTTTTCCAGAATGAAATGATCTGAGTTTTCAAAAATCCATAGGAATGTATCATGTTAAGAAAGGGTTTGAGTATGGAAGGACATTCCAGAAAGACTGACACTTCCAATAGCACCGATGTATAAAACAGCTTGCTATTAAGCCCACCACTGTAAAAAGCTAAGATTATAGATGGCTTTCTTTTTCTTTGTTATGTGTGTTATGAAATTCTAAAAAGAATCAAAGATGAGGATCCAGGCATGGGAAGAAAAGGGTTCTGCTATACTAATCCTTTCTCCTGTGTGAATTTGCTGGGAGCCCCACCCCCTCCATGGAATAACCTGTCTGTGAGTACTTCACCTTCAGCTCATCTCCTTCTCTATCCTCACCACAGAATTTGAAAAATGGCAGAAGAGACATGAGAAACATCTCCAAATTCCCAGACCAATGGGTTTTCAAATTTTACTTTTTGGAACTACTTTTTAAAACAAATATCAATCAAACCTAAACATAAAGAAGAGAACAGCAGAGCTGTTGTTACTGAAGAGAGTTGGGGCCTGAAGCCCCCACCCCCAACACTTGATAATCTCCTTGTACAACCCCCCAAACAGTGACTATTGAGGTTCTTTTGTAGAACCCTAGAGTGTCATGAGCCCAATTTCACATCTGTACTACTTCTACAATTAAGATTGATCACTACCAGACTATAGCTGGGGGCTTGTGGCTCACAAAACCTAGAAAGATCTTATTCAAGGATTGTATTCATTCTCCTTTATAAATGTAACTCACCACATTTGAAACTAACTCATATTACCCAAAATTTATATCCAATTGTCTTTGAGAGACTATTGCAGACAGTATTAGGTATAAAATTGTATTCTACAAGAGTTATAGTAATCCGAGCCTTTATGAGAACTAACTTTTAACAGTGAAATTTAACAATACAGGTTTATAACAGAAAATTCATCTCATTATAACCAAATAAAATGTACATGCAAAATAAAAAATACCTTTACCTTTAAAAATGCAGAAAAACATAATAATTATGTAAAATGTAAAGGTATATGTTATAGGAAATTAGAGAATCAAGAAATAAGAAATGTCACATTTCTTTTTTCTTCAGTATCGTGTTAAAATCTACTCAATCCCCCCATGTACATAATTAAAGAGAAGTCCAGTATTGGTCATGCTTTAAGGCCCTCCATCCCCTTTGAATTTTACAGGACCCAGGGCTTGTCCTGACCTAGGGTGAGGGCTACTTAATGTGATTCCAGCACCAGGCCCTAAGGTCAGGCAGCTCCACTTTAGAACCAAGCCCAGGCCAATCTTCCTATAGCCACTCCATTTAAAGGGTCTCTCATCCCAAAGCACTGCATTTCCTGGCTGGATTTCCCACAGTTCCTCAGTCCCTGATGGTCCATTTCCTGAATGGTTGTCCTCTCTTGTCAGCCTTCAAAGAACATTGCCTCTTTCCCTCCTTGTATTTGCACAAACTAGTTTATCACTCCCCATGGACCTAAGCCTTGAATTCAGACAGGCAGCCCACACTCTCAGAGCACAAAATAAATTTTAACTATTGTCTCCCCTAGGATAAATACATGGGGGAATTCTAAACATTTTTAAAGTACAAATAACAAAATAGCCCTGGCTGGTGTAGCTCAGTGGATTGAGCGTGGACCTGTGAACCACAGGGTCACTGGTTCAATTCCCAGTCAGGGCATGTACCTGGGTTGCGAACCAGTTCCCCAAAGGGGAACATGCATGGGGCAACCACACATTGATGTTTCTCTCCCTCTCTTTGTCCTTCCCTTCCCCAATCTCTAAAATAAATAAATAAACAAACAAACAAATACATAAATAAAATCTTTTTTAAAATGAAAGTAATTATTATATATATTTGCACTGCAAGAATTAATCACAATTAGTATCTTGGCATATCTACTTCCAGGATTTTTTAATAAAAGATCTTTTTTATTTTTTGGTTAAAAAGAGATAATGCTGTTTAAAAAGAATTTGAACATCCTAGAAAAACTTTTAAATAAAAGTTAAAAAAATTCTCCTCTTAAAAAAATCACCCCAAATTTCACCACCAAGAAACAACCTTTATTAATATTTGACATGCATCAGACCAATTAGATAAATATAATTTTAAAATCAAAAAGGGTATTTTACCATAATGCCATTTTAACTTAAAAATATTATACTTACTTTTGGAAGTGTTATTGAGATATTTTTGATATACAATGAAATGTACAAATTAAAATACACAATTTGATGATTTTGATGAACTCATAAAACCATCACCAAAACAAAAATGATGAACATGGCATCACTTCCCAGATGTTTCCTTTGTAATTTCTCCCTCTGATGACTCCCTGCTTTATTTGCCATCCCCAGGTAATCACCACTTGGCTTTCTGTCATTAAACATTGATCTAATTTCCTAGAATTTTCTATGAATGAAATCATGCAGAATGTACAATTTTTGTCTGGCTTCTTTCATGCTTCTTTATCTCCTTTTGAGATTCTTCCATGCTCCTTGTGCATCAGTGGTTCATTTCATGTTATTGCTAAAGTGTATTGCATTGTATAGATAGATTAACCACAATTTTCTTATCCATTTACTTATTGATGGACATTTGAGCTGTTTCCAGTTTTTAAAATAAAGCTAGGGATATTCATGCAGAAATCTTTGTATAGACCTAAGCTTTTATTTCTCTTAGACAAATACCTAGAGTGGGGTGGCTGAGTCATATGATCAGTGTATGTCTAATTTTTTAAGAAACTGCTAAAGTGGTTGTACCATTTTACATTCCCACCAGCAGTGTATGAGCCCCAGGTGTTCACATATTCCCCAGCACTTGATATGATGAGTCTTTCTAATTTTAGACTTCAGATAGGTATGTATTGTTATCTCATAGCAGTTTTAACTTGCATTTCCTCATAACTAGTAAGGTTGAGCATCTTTTGTTGTGCTTGTCATCCATGTATCTTCTCTGATGTGGTGTCTGTTCAAATATTTTGTCCATGCTTTTAAATTTTGTTCATTTTTTTTATTATTGAGTTTCAATATTCTGATTACAAGCCCCTTTATCATATATGTCATTTACAGATATTTTTACTCACTCTTAACTTATCTTTTCATTCTCTCAACAATGTATTTCAAAGAGCAGAAGTTCCTAATTTGATAATGTCAAATTTGTAAATATATTCTTTAGGAGTCATTCTTTTGCTATTATATCTAAGGAATCCTTGACTGATCAAAGGGTACAATTTTTTCCCTATGTTTCCTTCTAGATGTGTTATAAATTTAGGTTTTGATTTTAGGTCTAGGATTCATTTTGAGATAATTTTTGTCTATGATAAATGTATAAATCAAAGTTCACATTTGCACATGAATACCTAATTGTTCCAACATTTGTTGAAAAGATTGTTCTTTGTCCCTGAAATTGCCTTTACAACTTTGTTAAAAATTAGTTAATTATATTTCTGGGATCTAGTTCTGTGTTTTCTATTGTGTTCCATCAGTCTGTTTGTATTTATGCCCAAAAGTGTTGTGCTATTGAATTTAAAACACTGCATTTAATTGTATTCAAATTATATTAAATTTTAAGTTTTATTTAATTTTATTAAATTTTACTTTCACAAAAGAAGAAAACTAAATTACCATAGATGAAATTGTTAACTTTATTTTTTTCTTTTTTTATCTTAATCATTATTCAAGTACAGTTTCTATCCTTTACTCCCATTCCAGCAACCCACCCATCCCTCCCCTCCTCCCTCCCATTTCCAAC
>JAPYXV010001833.1:0-13712 GCA_028533065.1 Trachops cirrhosus | reverse complement strand
GTTGCTCTTCCTCTTCTTCTTCTGGTACCCCTATAATTCAGATGTTGGAATATTTCAAGATGTCCTGGAGGTTCCTAAGCCTCTCCTCATTTCTTTGAAATCTTGTTTCTTCATTCTTTTCTGATGGGGTGTTTCTTTCTTCCTTCTGGTCCACTCCATTGATTTGAGTCCCAGTTTCCTTCCCATCACTATTGGTTCCCTGTATATTTTCCTTTATTTCACTTAGCATAGCCTTCATTTTTTCATCTAATTTATGACCAAATTCAACCAATTCTGTGAGTATCCTGGTTACCAGTGCTTTGAACTGTGCATCTGATAGGTTGTCTACTTCTTTATCACTTAGTTGTATTTTTTCTGGAGCTCTGATCTGTTCTTTCATTTGGGCCATTTTTTTTTGTCTTGATGCACCTGTTTCATAGTGAGGGGCGGAGGCTTAGGTATTCACTAGGGAGGGGCAACCCACGTCGCTGTGTTGTGACACTGTATGTGGGGAAGGGGCCCGAGAGGGAACAATGGCTCTTGCTCTGCTCTCTGCCAGCTTTTAGTCACTTCCCCTGCTTTGTGCAAGCAAATAGGGCCCTTCTGGTGCTGATTCCTGTCTGGGTGGGCTTGTGTATGTTCTAGGACCCTGTGGGTCTCCCCAATGAACTCTCTTGTGAGGCTGGGAGTTTCTCCCACTGCTGCCGTCTCAACCACCACAGGTGTTTTCAATCAGTGGTTTGAGTCTTTATTTCCCTGTGCTGGAGCTCTGCGTTGTGTGGTGTGTCTTGCTCCTCAATTGTTCCTCCCTGTTTAGCTGTGGGCAAATGTGGGATCACTAGCTCCACCAGCCGCCGCCATAGCCTTGCCAGCTGGCTGCAGCCTTGCACACCCTGCTTTACAAGCCGGTGCTGGGTCCGCCAGCCACCGCCTTGCCTGGCCCAGTCCTCTATCCACTGCCTTGCTGCGAGTTCTCTCCACACAGTGGTCTCTGCCCTCTTACCGGTCTGGATGAGTATGTCTTCTTTAACTCCTTGGTTCTCAGGCTTCCACAGAGTTCAATTTTCTGTCAGTTCTGGTTGGTTTTTGTTTTTAAACTGTTGTTGTCCTTCTTTTGGTTGTGTGAGGAGGCACAGTGTGTCTACCTATGCCTCCATCTTGGCCGGAAGTCCCTCATGTAGTGTAAATTTGATTTTTTTAATGTTTCATATGAAAACTACAAGCTACCTTTTTTTTTTAAAAGATTTTATTTATTTATCTTCAGAGGGGAAGGGAAGGAGAGAGGGAGAGAAATATCAATGTATGGTTGCTTCCTGTGCATTCCCTGCTGGGAACTGGCCTGCAACCCAGGCATGTGCCCTGACTGGGAATCGAACCGTGATCTCTTGGTTCACAGGCCTGCGCTTAACCCACTAAGCTACACCAGCCAGGGCTACAAGCTACCTTAATTTACATGTTTCCTCATTGTAAATAAGCCTGTTGTCTTATCTGGATCTTTTTTTCTTATATACATGGTCTACCAATTTAACTACGTTTGTGGTTTTAATCCTGCATTGTTATTATTTCTTTGTTTTGTGAAAAGAGGAAAAATAAAAGCTGGAATCACCCTCCCTCCCAAAAAAGCTTAGAAAATGCCACACAGGGTTTAAAAATTAATTAAATGTCCAAATTGGAACACCTAGAATATTCACATTCTCAATTCTGATAGAACAGTTATGGTATCAAAATAATGTCAAAGCCTGATAAAAATGGTGCAAATTAAAAGTTTATTGAATATGAAAAGAATACACAAAGAAAAATCATTGAAACATTTTATTTTTATTGAATTGATTGGGATGATATTGATTAAAAAGTTATATGGGTTTCAGGTATATAATTCTGGAATACATTATCTGAATATTGTACTGTGTGTTCATGACCCCAAGTCAAGTCTCCTTCCATCACCATTTATCCCCCCTTTTACCCTTAAATGTGTGTTTAAAAATTCACAAACCAAAAAAAGTGGCTAGAACAGTAACAGTAACCTAAAATAGTTTAAAAGTGAACATGGTCAATTGTTACAAAGTATAAACTGCTGCCAGGAGGTACTCATTTTCAGCGAATTTCCAAACAGTTTATGAAAACTTCAAAAACTGAACAGAATAAAATTACTTACCTTTAAAAGGAAATAGAAATAAAAAATGAAAATATCAAAAGAACCACAACAAGGAAACAACTTCATAAAAACCTAAAACACATCTAACTTGACTCATAAAAATCATTGAAAAGAGAACTCAAAGCCATTCACATTTACTGAAAGATCCTAATTATTGATTAGCAATATTTCATTTTAGACCAATTTAAAATTTTATAATTTTGCCCAAATTGTACAATGCCACCCCCTAAAATTTCTTCTTTCCTAAGTTCTCCTGTATTATTTTCAAACTAAGTCCCCAACACAATTAAGCAGCTGCAGAGCAGGCCAGGAGGCAACCCTTTAGCAATTGTAAATGGAAACAGACCACACAAAGATCAGTGCTCTGGCTTCTGCCCTTTACACCATGAAATTACTTTGCCAAACCAAAGGTCTCAGGTCAGCTTGTTCCATCATGAAATAGCCTTTTCCCACAACAAGGACCAAGAAGTACCCCCAACGGTTCCCAACTAGACCTAGGCCCTCCTCCTCCTCAGTAGCATTCTCTTTTCCTGAATGGAAACAGAAGCTTTTTCCAGAGCTTGTGGCAGTGCAAGATCATACTGATGTTACAGAAGAAAACTCTACCTGCTTCCCCTCCGAGATGGCTTCTGCAGCTGGGTGATGATGGTCAACCTTGGCCTTTTTCCTTTTTTTGCTGGCTACTGGAGGTGACTTGGAGATTCTTTAGTATTTGTCAATATCTTCCATGTACAGGTCAAAAGCTGAAGCAACTGGGTGGGGTGTTGATGGATAAAGGTGAAGTCCATGGTATGGGGGTTGGAGCAGGTTGAAGAGGTCACATGCCTCATGTTGTGGGGAGGAGAAGTTAGGGCTCTAGTTTGGAATGGAGCTATGCCACAGTGAGGTGAAAGTTGTCTGGGGTGAGCTGCCTCATTTCAGGAATGGCCTATATATGGGTCCTAATGTGGGCATGAACACCTTCAAGGTGCAAAAGGCAGAGGTGAATGCATGGTTAGAGCTGTGCTGTTTGGGGCTAAGATATTCACCCAGGCTGGCCAGGGGTTATTCCCAGATACTGTATTTCATCAAACCCAAGATGCCATCAAATGTAAAGTGTACCATTATTTTATGCATCACTATACTAACAAAGTAAAAAGACTGCCAATTAAATCATGCCATAATGTTGTCTTTTCACTTATAATTTTTAATTTTTACCTATTGAAAGTTATTTTATTCTTATGTAGACATAGTATTTTTCATATATCACTCTTATGAGTATATATAATATATAGCAATATAAATAGCTTTTAAAGTATTTCTGAAATTTCTTCACATCTATAACTTGATGACACTAAATCACTTCTCAGCTCAGAGTTGGAATTCATGTTTTTCCACATTATACTGTCCTCTGTGCCATCAAGATTGTTGGTGATGCCACATTTCTTAGAAGAATAACTACTGTCCAGGGATTTTCTTCCATGTTACAAGTTTTGACATGGACTTTCTTCCTTGGTTTGTGAAAAACAAGTCTGTTGAACAATCCTGTTATCTCAATAAAAAAACATGCAGAGTTTGAGCTACTTGTAGGTATTTTCCTTGCTTTAGGCTCAAAATACACTTGGTTGTTGCTCTGCATTAAAAAATGTGGAATTGCAACAATTCAACCATGTTTCAGGTACCTATTGCTTCATAATAAACCACAGCTATGCAGATCAGCCTTTCCGGCCTGAGGGCTGCCATTACTCTGTATGCCAGTATACCTCTGAGTGTTGAACTTTGTTCCAAAGCTCTTTATTTTTCACTTTTGAAAAAAACTATATAGATTCACAAGAAGTTGCAAAAATAGTAGAGAGAGGTCCCACATGTTCATCACCCAGCTCCCCTCAATGAGGACATCTTACATAATTTATAGTGCATTGTCAAAATGAGGAAATCTATTGGCACAATACAATTAACTAGACTACAGATATTAACGCAGATTTTACCTTTTTCACACTTGTTTATTTTGTATGTTTGTAGATCATTCAATGACATTTTATCATATGTATATATTTGTATAACAAGCACCACAATCAAGGTTCAGAAGCATTCTGTCACCACAAATATCTCCCTCATGCTACCCCTTTATAGTCACAATTTTTATTGAGGCAACTGACTTCAGCTTCCTCATCCATTCTGGTTATTTTTTGGTTGCAGATGCTAAGTAGAACTTTTGTTGGCTGCCCCTCTATTTTGCCTTCTAAGCATGCCACAATGCTACACAACAAGCCCCCTTGGCTCCTATTCTGACAAAGTATTGCCAGTCATTATGTGCCTGCAACCTTTTGGCTTCTGACATTATTTGTTGTCACCTAGCCTCTATTACTTCAAGGATCCATGATCCTGTGGACATTAATGAGTTCAGCTCTGTGACCATCTCTCTTACACTTAGCCCTAGCCAGCATGTAAGAGCTACTGCTGAATTTCTTAGTAATGCTGGTGCCACTCTCACCAGTACATTCCTGATGGCTTTAGTGAATAATGAGTTTTCTGGGCCTCCCATGGAACATAATCTGATAGTGTTGCTGACCTCACATGATATATCCATTCCATCATGTCCAATTCTGCCAGCCTCTTTATTCCTTCCTCTACCATCCTTCAGGAAATGCAGACATTTCTACTTCACTCAGCATGGGCCTATGCTTATTCCAAGCATCTAAGAGCCACCGTAGCAGTGAGTTTGCTTAATCCCTGGGATTCTAGCCAAGATGTTAAATCCACCTCCTAAGAAAGAATCTTCAAATTGATAAATTCCTGCTTCTTCAATGTTATATTCTAGCTGCCTTGATCAAATACCTTAAAGTCCAATCCCAAGGGTACTCATCTGGCTAATTCCACTATGTGTTACCTAATTCTTGCAGCTCCTTCTGTATAATCTATTTCCTTCCTTATCAGGCTCAGCATATCTCCAGTTGGGTTATGCTGGGATTTAACTCAGGTTATTAGCCTGGCAGCCAGGACAAAATATTAGGGTAGTTTTTGAAGCAAAAACCATTTCTTTTGTGGGGTGAGGACTCATTGACATCTTCTAGCATGAGAGAAGTCCTAGCTCTTATTAGGGAATGGTGGGCTACCTATGCAATTTCTGTAAATCCAGGGAAATCTATAGAGCCAACATGTTAGGAGTATCTATTCAGATGTCACCATTCTGTTTTTCCTGGCCCCAGGTTTTTTTCAACCAGGGCTCTGACTTTAGTGTGACAGACTTGCCTGGGATGAGCATTTAACCATCTTGAGGCTCACTCTCAAGTCCTGTGTCTGTTCTTCTGATGTGTCTGCTCTTCTACTGAAGGAGAAATGGGCATCTTTATAAGCTATCAACAAGATTCTCTGGCTCTTACACTTAGTCAATTATATTTATAATTGCTTGTTAACAGCCCTCAATCTCATTATCCACTTGTAGAACATAAATATAAATTAGCAACTTTGCTGACCTAGCTCTCAACTGCCAGAATCATCATACCTGCAAGGGTGTTCCCTTCTACTGGGCATTTCCCCAGGCCACTACTGGTGAAATCTTAAGCATTTGGGTCATCATCTTGTGAAAAGAAATATCTGTTCCTATCTACAACTCAGAATGGCACCCTCTTTGTCCAGCAGGTAGAGAGTAATCCAGTCCCCAAATTCCATCTAATTATCTGCTTTCTTGGATCCTATCAACAATACAATTTTTGTCTATTCAAAACCTCCAAGAGGCAGATGCCAAGACAGGATTAGATGTGCAAGAAATTAAATGGGAGAAACGCCTGTGAGCTATAAAGAGGAAGAGGGAAAAATAGGCAGGGAAAGCCTTCAGACTACAATCCAGTTCTGATACCTGTGAAACGAGGGGGGCGGGGAAAGGATTGGCTAGAAAGGGTCCTAGCCCATAATACAGTTCAAAGAAAGTTTGAGCCAGGCAGATGGGTTAGAAGAATTTTGTGTTCCACAGAATGGGCCAGTACTAGTACTTGCACCATTCTCAGTCAGTGACTATTGGTAACCTGGGGGAAGCATGGTTTGTTTTGTTTTTCAAAAGACTTTATTTATTTCTAGAGAGAGGGAAAGGGAAGGAGAGAGAAAGGGAGAGAAATATCGATTGTTTGTCTTGGAAGCATGGTCTTGACACAAATATGGTGGTGGACCGTCAGGTAGAAACTGGGGCTATTAACCAGCTATCCTTCCTGTAACGGGATATTTCAGTGGTGCATTTTTATGTCTACTACAGGTGGCATTCTATGAGTAACTCTTGCATTTTTCTCTGGTTTTGACTCCCAAGGAAAAGGGTTGAGGACTTCTGCTCATGCCTCTTTAACTGCAATGCATGGACATACCAGGGCTGATTGATCCTATTATTCTACTTGTATATATTCAGTGCAAACTTGCACATTATCGTGAATGGGTTCCTCATCCTCCACAACTCACTCAAGTTTAGGAACAGGAATATAACCTGACAATATGACATGACTAATTCTCAATCAATTCTCAGGCTTTATCTGTGGCCTGAGTATAGCCCTGGCCTGGACTCTATCATATAACTGATAGTTTTAAATTTAAACCCTAACCTACTTGTTGTAACTCTTTACCAAATTGTGTTTTATCTCTGATTCCCACTCTTGGAACCCCAATGTATTAAGGCCTCCACACAAAGTTGTCAGTCAGGCCTTAATATGTGTAGTTTTTGCTTCCACAGGCTAATTAATTAATCTAAGGGAAGGAGTTTAGCCAAACTAGACCTTATGACATTTCAGCCTTTAGGCAGTTCAACCTTTAAACCTGATTCATTCTCTCTACAATGCCCATAAAGTTGGGGATGGTAGATGTGTGACTGCCCATCCATATCTGTGAGGTTTGCTATTTTTCACATCATTTTTTAGTTGGAAGTACCTCCCCGACTCTTGCCTTAGCAGCAAAATATCTTAATTGGATGGTTTCCAGTGGTTGAGGGCATCCTCCTTCATAATTGGAATCATTTCAATTCAATAAGAATAGCTGTGAACTACCACTAAGAAGAGTCAAACTTGAGCAGTGTTTTGAAAAGTTTACCTAAAGTTATGTCCTCAGCTAGAAGTCTCCTGAAAAAAATTCTTAGAGTAGCTCGTTTGGGATCATTGAGGGGAGCATTCTAGGAAAGCAGAAAACCAGTCCTCCCCTCCAATATTTACTTCTTTTCACCATCCAATGTGTGACAAGATCATGATTTCAGGTATACTAAAATGTTTATTGTCTGAGATCCTGCCATGGGTTGAATTCTGTCTCCCAAAATATATGTTAAAGTCTTAATCCCCCGTGCCTTGGAACTTAACCTTATTTGGAAATGGGATCTTTGCAGATGTGGTCATTAGGGTAGCCCCTTAATCCAGTATGACTCTTCTTCTTATAAGAAGAGAAGAAACACAAAGACAAAGACACATAGGGATAATGCCATGTGATAACAGAGGCAGAGATTAGAGTGATGTGTTTACAAGCCCAGGAATACCAAGGAATGCCAGCAATACCATAAGGTAAGAAAAAAGCATGAAACAGATTCTCCCCTAGCACCCTCAAAGAAAGCATGGCACTTTGTGCGCCTTGATTTTAAGCATCTATTCCCCAGAACCAAGACAGAATAAGTTTCTGTTGTTCAAAACCACCTAGTTTGTGGAAATTAATTATGGCAGTCCTGGGAAACTAATACAGATCCTTATGCTGATTTAGGTTAGTTATGGCAGGGGTTTCCAGAAATACAAAAGGGAAACTGGGACCTATCCATCACAGAGGGGTGTATGCAGTACCTTGGTGTTCCTGCCCCGCCCTCTTCCACATAGTATTGGCCAGGAACAACAATGTAGAGAAGAGGATCCAACTCAGGTCTCTGGTTCTGAAGTCTTAGGAGTTTCATGGCACAGTTTGGCCAAGGCATCCAATGTTCCCAATTCTTACTTCTCCACTCACTTTTTTAAAAAAGATTTTATTTATTTAGCCCTGGCTGCTGTGGCTCAGTGGATTGAGTGCCAGCCTGTGAACCAAAGGGTTGCCTGTTTGATTCCCATGGGCACCATGACTGGGTTGTAGGCCAGGTCTCCAGGGGGGGCACACAAGAGGCAACCACACATTGATGTTTCTCTCCCTTTCTTTGTCCCTCCCTTCCCCCCTCTCTAAAATAAATAAATAAAATCTTTAAAAAAACACTCAAGATTTTATTTGACCTGGCCCACAACCGAGGCATGTGTCCTGACTGGGAATCGAACTGGCAACCCTTTGTTTCGCAGGCCGGCATTCAATCCACTGAGCCACACCAGCCAGGGCTCTCCACTCACTTTCACACTTTGGACCCCTAGAAATAAAAATAGTAATACTAATAGATAATACTTATAAGAACTATTGCTTGTTATGAGTGCTTTTACATTTATGAAGTCACAACTCACAACAATGCTAAAATGAAGTCATTGTTATTACTATATTTACTTTTACTGTTGAAGAAATTAAAACACAGAGGTGTTAAATAATCTGACCAAGTTCTCATGGCTAGGAAATGGCAGAGATAGGATTTGAACACTGGTAAAAATGGCTCCAAAATCTTTGTACCTAACTGTTATGTAAGACTGCCTTCTTCTCTTATAGGAAGAATAGTAGAAGTGGTACCAAATAGAGTTCACCAAATACTTGATATTCCACTGATCCAACAACCTATTGACTATTAGAAATAAATAGGCTGAATTTGTTACCATAGTGTCTGGACATCCTCAAAATGGATTGCTCCTTTGGAATCCCAAAGGCAACAATTTCAACCTCCTTGACCCAATCTCACTTTCCAAGGTAACTTATTTAGATTTCACACCCAGCTTTTCCTTTTGGAAAGGAGTCAACCTCAAAGTATATTTTGTTTAGTCCTGCAGTTAGTAGTTCTGTCCAAGATTATTTAGTTAGAGGATAATAATAACTGTTACAGATACATAGACATCAATTGATATTAATATATCTACTTCCTATGGATAAGTTGGGGATTTTCCAAGGATTTGTCCACTCAATTAATAGTCATAGGTTACTACTAGTGCCTATGGACAGATTGAAATCTCCATAATGGAGCGCAGTTGTTCAAGTTCCATTTGGTTTCCAAATTAGACAGGAATGTTTATGTATGAACCTTGGCAATAGCTCTATTTCCAAATCAACAGTTTTTGGACTACTGTCCTCATTTCTTTTATGACATCAATAGCATTGGAAGAATGTTTCTGTTGGAATTTTAGGTATCCATAGTCTTTATACCAACTTGAGCTCATGTGTGACTCTTGATGAGCTTTACCATCCAGCTTACTCATCAAAATTAGTTGCATTGAGGCACAATTACAAAAATTGATGACTTTGTTAGGTTAGAAAAAAAAAAAAGAAATCCTTGAGGTTCCTAAAACATGCCCACTTTAAAGCAATTCAATTTTGGGTGCTAACTGTGGTATTTTACGTACTTGCAAATTTTCCCATCCCACAAACAATGCCTACAGTTGAGGAGTTTTTAAAATAAATTAGATTTGTACCTGGAATTCAGTGGGGAAGTCCAGATATCTATTTCCTTCTATATTTTCCCCAACAAGCCTGGTGTGGCCTTGGGAAGTAATTACATTCTTGGAACCCATGACTCTTGCTTTCTTAGTTTGAAATTTGTGACGACAGAATGCTCAGATGTTTCTGAATATTTATGGTTTGGAACCAAAACAACTTCTTCCATATTTCATTCAATATAGAATCTCATATGTAAAGTGAAATAACAGGAAGGCAAAATTTATTACTCATCTTTGTGCCTCAGGATACACCCTTTGTCCCTAAAGAGTAGAGACACTGGTCTGTTCTTGGAGATAATAGTTGAGTTCATGTGAGGTGTTTTTTTGGTGGGGGTGGGACAGTTAGGGTTCTGCCCTTGATCTGAAACCAGGTCCAAACAGGAATGAACCAGGACAGCCTATTTTCTCCAATGTAGCCTCTTTGGATAATCAGATTAAAAATTTAAAGTCAGGTTTATTCAGGTATAATTTATATACAGTAAGCTTTACCCTTTTAAGAAGTATGGTTACATGAGTTTTGATAAATATATACAGTTGTGTAACCATCACCAAAATCAAGATACAGAAAATTTCCATACCACAAAAAGTTCCCTTGTGCTCTTTGGTAGTCAACCCCTCTCCACTGCCCCCACCTGTTGACAACCACTGATCTGTTTTCTATCCTCATAGTTCACCTTTTCCAGTATATAAATAAAATTATATAGCATGTAGCCTTGTGATTCTTGTTTCTTTTACTCACAACAATGCATTTGAGATTCATCCATGTTGCTGTGTGTATCAATAGTGCATTTCCTTGTATTGCTGACAGTTATTGTCCCTTTCTTGTATGAACATACTAAAGTCTGTCCATTCACCCATGAAGGACACTTGGGTTGTTTCCAGTTTTGGACTTCTATAAAAATTCATGTACAGGTTTTTGTATGAACATAAATTTTTATTTCTCTAGGATAAATACCTAGGAGTGGAATTGTAGGATTATGTGGTAAATGTATATTTAACTACATAAAAAAAACCTTTAACACCCTCTTATTCTTCCTCAGTCTCTTCCCATTCCTCTCTGAAGAGGTAAATACGGTTATTGGTTTGTTGCAGGGGTTCACAATCCCCAGGCATTTAGTTCACCACCAAAAGTTTGTTTACTAGATGGTTTCTAGAAAGTAATCAGCATCAACCATTTCATTTTGACTTTCTTGTTCTTTTGGCTGCAATAATTGGGAAGTCATATCTTTCCCTATTTCACATTATTAGGGCCAAGTGCTGAATTTTGAAGGTTTTTTTTAGTGTTTGTTGCCATTCCTGGGGCTGATAACCCAGGGGTTCCATACTAATTGAATGGAGTTGCTGTACAGCATCTAGCCAGCCATTGTGATGACCAGCAAAATATCTTCTTCATGATTCTCATGAGGATCTCTCTCTCTCTCTCTCCCCCGCCCCCTCTCTCAATTCACCATTGCCTTGTAATTAGCCCAATCCTTAAATGCTCCCTGTATGTTCTCTGATCTCCTTCTACATATCCCCATATCAACTGTCTGAGCAAAGGCCCTTACAACTTCCTCTTGTCTCCAGTGTTTTGTTGTCTCGTACCTTAGCTCATTTGCATCAGCCACTTGGAAAACTTTTCAGTTCTTATGACATCTTTCCTGGCATTGAAAATATTCTTGGACTCATTGAACTTCAAGATTTTTGATGATAAATGTCCATCCTACTTCAGGGTGGGTGGATGGCTGAGCAGAATAGGTTTTTTAGGTTGCTTCAGGCTGCTTTGTCCCAGCTCCCTCTTGCAGGTTTATTGTCTACCTTGCAAATCATCTTTCTTGTTTGAGTCATCTTAACAGCCTCATGTATAGACTTGTCCTTTTAGTGAAGCTCAACTGCCAGTGGGTGCACCATAGTGACAGAGGTTTGTCCCTTGCCTTGGCACTCCTCAAATACCTCATCAATTTCAGACAGATTCTTTCCATTTACTTCTTAGGGCAGAGTCCCCAGTGAATCCCTGAGATTATCTTCCATCTTTCTACAATTTTCCATTTGTTAGAGCTGTTTCCCTTTGACCTTTAGGATTGAAACTGAGTGACTTGCCACTTTCATCTGTCCACAAAAAAATTGATCAGTACTGTACCACACTTTTTAGTTTGTTACTGCTCCCTCTTTCCATCTCATGGAAAGGAAAAGCTCTGTCACAAATTCTGGTGATGTAATTCCCTTCTCTCTGTTTTTAACCTTACTGATTTTTTGCCACTCCCTAGGGAAAACATGGTCTTCACCCAAAAGAATGTAGTTCCAGAATCTTCTGCCCATTCCTCTCCAATCTTTCTTAATCTCATTTTAAGTGAGTTCATCCTAGGAACAAATCTTTCTTAGGAAACCCCATCCCAGTTTATAACTCCACTCTTTAGTAAAATACCCTCCAAAATTTCCCCAGGTGGTGGGTTACCTCCATATAACATTTCTTGGCTGCAGATTTTTCTGCCATACTTAGGGCTCCCCAAATGTATATGGATAATGTGAAAATGTTAGAGGTTTTTTCAATTCTGTGGGAGGTCTTCCCAATATATATATTTGCTGACTTGAGGCTTACCTGATTCTGATCTGCTGCCACAGTTATTTTCACTCAAAAATAATTTTTGGTTGAATGCAAACTATAATTGAAAAATAAAGTTTGAAAAATAATAATTTTTCAAAAGGATCAATTTACAACTGAGAAAATGAAATTTGTGTTTGTTTGTTTGTTTTTAGATAAAAGTCACAGAGGCCTATATTATGGTAGACAGAAGCGAAGCACCCGTATCTTCTACTGCTTTCAACTCCGGGTTGTAAGATTCAGGTTAAATACCTTGCTTGAGCTACAGTGTGATTTCATGAAACTAGTTGCCCATTTCATCCTTCGAAGCTGGATGGTTCCTCATGGCCAAGAAGAATATTGGCTAATCAGGTTCATTGTGCCAGCAGGACAATATATAATGGCGAGGAAATAGCAGAGTGCCAGCCAAGATAGCTGACATGGGGGTTATATTTAATTTATACAAATCACTTTTTGTGAATGAAGAACCATGCTCATATGGCATGGATTTCTTTATGTTTATATAGTTTGGGGTTTGTTTAGCTTCTTGAATATGTAGGTTAATGTCATCTGGGATAACTTCAGCCATTATTTCTTTGAATATTTTTTTAGCTCTACCTTTTTAATCCTTTCCTTTCCTAACTTTGACGACACAGATGTTCAATCTTTTGTTATAGTCTCACAAGTTCCTCAGGATCTATTCATCTCTCCACATTCCCCCACCAGGTTATTTTCTTTCTGTTGTTCACACTGGATAATTTCTATTGTTCTATCTTATGTTCCATTGATTTTTTTCCTCTGTCCCTTCCATTATGCTGTTGAGCCCATCTGTTAATTTTTTTAAATTTCAGTTATTGAATGTTTTAGTTTTAAAAACCCTATTTTGTTTTCATACACTCCATTTCTTTAATGAGAATTTGTACTTTTCATTTGTTTCTATTATGCGTGTAATTGCTTGTTGAAGCATCTTTATGAACTCCCATGTCATCTTGTTGTTGGTGTCTTTTATTGAAGATTTTTCTGGTTTTTGCTATGATGAGTGATTATTCATTGAAACTGGAACATTTTGGGTATTATGTTATGAAGCTCTGGATCTTGTTTAAATCTTTTCTTTTTATCATGCTTCTTCTGACACTGTTCTGGCAGGAGAAAGGGAATGAATACCACTTCATTGCTGCCAGGTAGTGTGCAAGCCTAGGTTTCCTTTTTTAAAAAAATTTTTTATTTTAGTTTATTCAGTACAGTTTCTATCCTTTATTCCCATTCCAGCACACCCACCCAGCCCTCCCCTCCTCCCTCCCATTTTAAACCCCCCTAGTTTTGTCCATGTGTCCTCTATATTTGTTCCTGTAAACCCTTCCCTTCTCCCCTGGAATTCTCCTGAAATTCCCTCCCCTTTCCCCTCTGGGCACTGACAACCCATCCTCTATTTCAGTGTCTTTGGTTATATTTTACTTGTTTCTTTGTTTTGTTGTTTAGG
>JAPYXV010001832.1:0-13713 GCA_028533065.1 Trachops cirrhosus | reverse complement strand
TTATTTTATGAAATGTTAAAGGGACTTATCTAAGAAAAAGAGGATAAAAAACATGTATAGTAAAATGACAGCAAACTCACAATTATTAACAGCCACACCTAAAACAAAAACAAACTAAGCAAACAACTAAAACAGGAACAGAACCACAGAAATGGAGATCACATGGAGGGTTAGCAACAGGGGTGTGGGAGGAGGAGAGGGGGGAAAGGTACAGAGAATAAGCATAGATGGTAGGTAGAAAATAGGGGGAGGGCAAGAATAGAAGGGGAAATGTAGAAGCTAAAGAACTTATGACACATGGACGTGAACTAAAGGGGGGGAATGTGGGTGGGGGAGGGTGTGCAGGATGGAGGGGAATGAAGGGGGAAAATGGGACAACTGTAATAGCATAATCAGTAGAATATATTTTTTAAAAATATGAACGGTATTATATAGTGTGTATTGTGCAACTTGATTTTAATAACTTGTCTTGGAGATTTTTTCATGTCAGTAAACAAAGAGGTGATTCTGTAAGAGAATCATCTCTGGAGTCAGAACACCTGTGGGCAGATCTCTGCCCTGCCACCTATTAGGTACTTAACCTTAACATGGTACCTAACTCCTCTGTACCTCATTTTCTTTGTCTACTAAGTGAGGATAGTAATAGTACTCACCGTATATGGTGGTTGTAAGGGCTAAATGAGTTAATGCACATGAGCAATATACAACAGTGCCTGGCTTATAGAAAATGATAGATATTACCTACAGGTATAATAAGAATTGCTATGTGCTTTTCAGTTAACTGCTACTTCGTAGTCCATAGAATGGAAGTGCCAAACTTATTCCAACCAAGAGTGTACAAGAGTCTGTTTCTTCTGTTACTTAAAACTCTTCACCAGCACTTGATCCTCAGTCTTTTAACGTTTTGTTATTCTGACAATATTTTGCTTTAATTTTCATTTTTCCCCATTAGCAGTGAGATTGAGTATCTGTCCACATACATGTTTGATCATTTATATTTCTTCTGTCATTTCCCTGTTTATTTTCTTTCTCTATTTTTTTCTAATGGGTTGAATGTTTTTCCCTATCTATTTGTCATATTTTTACATATATTCTGGATAGTAATCTGAATCATTGTTTTCTTCTAGTCTCTTTAACTGTCTCTTTGTGCGTGGTGTCTTGTCACACAAAGGATTTTCTTCCTCTTTTTTTTTAAAATTTCTTTTTAGGTTTTATTTATTTATTTTTAGAGAGAGGGGAAGGGAAGGAGAAAGAGAAGGAGAGAAACATTAATGTGTGGTTGCTTCTCATGTGCTCCCCACTGGGGACCTGGCCTGCAACCCAGGCATGTGCCCTGACTGGGAATTGAACCGGCAACCCTTTGGTTTGCAGGCCACCACTCAGTCCACTGAGCCACACCAGCCAGGGCTCTTCCTCTTTTTTTCAAACAGCTTTGAGATCAAATTAACGTACAATAAACTGCATATACTTAAAGTGTAAGTTATAGCTGTTATTCCAAGTTATGACAACTTCAGATATTGGGACATGATTTTAAGTGACCTCAGTTTCCCATAATTTGAAATGTTTCAAAAACGTTTACAGAGAAGTATCTTACTTTAGGTGGATTCGGTGTGAGAGGAGCTAGAAGAACAGTACTGTAGCGTAGCATGTAGTTAATGGTCATAACTGTGACTCTGAGTTGTCAACAAAAGTTTGCTGTATCAGCCCTGGCTGGTGTAGCTCAGTGGATTGAGCGTGGGCTGCGAACCAAAGGGTCGCCGGTTGGATTCCCAGTCAGGGCACGTGCCTGGGTTGCAGGCCAGGTCCCTAATGGGGGGCCACGTGAGAGGCAACCACACATGATGTTTCTCTTCCTCTCTTTCTCCTTCCCTTCCCCTCTCTCTAAAAATGAATAAATAAAATTAAAAAAACAAAAATTATTTTAAAAAGTTTGCTGTATCAGTGTGATTTTTCAAAGATAACAGAAGCTTAAGTAACCTCTCTTTCAGGAAGCATGCCCTGTTACTATCTTCCCAGCTTGCACCTCCCAACCCTGAAATGTTTCATGTGTGGTAACATAGAGCACAGTTGAGGTCGCTGGCTCAGTTTCTGCCGCCCGTAAGAAGCCTGCTAGCTCCATGATGACAGGCGTATCTCATGTTCACTACCATTTACTTCATAACTGGCCTGTAATAGGCACTTGGTAAATGTGGAGAAAACTCAAATGAAAGTGTATAATCTAATATAGGTATATTTTTTTAGTAGAAAGATGATAATATTAACAATATTTTGGCCCTGACTGGTATGACTCAATGGATTGAGTGCCAGCCTGTGAACAGAAAGGTGGTCAGTTCGATTCCCAGTCAGGGCACATGCCTGGGTTGCAGGCCAGGTCCCCAGCCGGGGGCTAGGCGAGAGGCAACCGATTGTTTTATCTCCCACACGTGGATGTTTCTCTCCCTCTCTTTCTTCCTCCCTTCCCCTCTCTCTAAAGATAATAAAATGAAATGAAATAAAAGAAATAAAATAAAATATTTTGTCACTTCAGTTGATAAGAAAAATTATTTTATGTAACTCTTCATCCTAACCATAAGTGTCTATTTCATTGTATAGATAAAGTAACTTTTAAATATGTAGCCACAAACATAAATTTGCTGTTTGATATGGTAGCCTCCAGTCAGTTGCTTTGGTAAGTGTGATTTTGCCACTTTCACAGCAACCTGAGCTTGATGACTTTGTTTCACTTACTGGTAGAGCAGAGAATAGAGCCTGTACTTCTTTCGATAGTGCTACTCAGCTCCTGACCCTTTCCGTCATAATCTCCTTGATAGCTCTGAATCTCTGCTGTCATTATTAGAAAAAGCAAACAAAGAATGAGCTTCGGTGATGGTGATGAAGTGCTAGTACCCTTCCCAGGGCTGTCATTCAAATGAATGCATGCCTTTTAGCTCTGAACTTCTGATTAAGGGTCCACTGGCACTTTGTGCATTGGAAGCTCGCTCCTGGTTTATGGTACATGGGTTTAGAGTCTGCTGTGTTTTCTTTAACCATTACAAAACTTCAGCTGTTTTGCTGTCAATGGCTACTTTGAAAACGTGTTTGGTCAAATAATATTTAAAAGCAGCTTTAGAAAGGCCCAACTAATTCATTCTACAGCTACTGACAGAAATCCTAGAGCTGAATTACAAAGATTATGGACTTCTCTTTAAATACTTCAAAGAGAAGCACAATGAAGATAAGGAAGTCCTGGCAAGATTTCCTGCAGCTGTCAGACCCTGAAAAATTAGGAATCAAATTTTGACACTTGTAATAGAAGCATCACTCTTCTCAGTAATCCAAGGCAAACCCATGATATTTTTAGAACCTTTCAAATCACATTATGCTCTTTAGAGTTCATAGCAGGACCTGAGGCCCCTAAAATTTTCCAAGAGTTGGAACAAAAAAGAATCACATAAATTTGGCTCAATTTACTGTCATAAAAGTAGTATATTATATATGCAATCTAAGTTAATTTCACAATTTTATCCCCAAATTTGCAAACTTCACATAGAAATTTGTGAGAGCTAACCGCTTAGATGGCAGTTAAAACCCGATTCGAGATGCAGTAACAGCTGTATGGTGGTGACTTGATTTACAATAGAGGCACCAACACCTTGGTCAGTGTGACTGACTGTGTCTCACAATGGGTGTTCCTGTGTTCCACAGGTTTCTGTTAGAACAATTTTCTGTCAACATATATCATATTGCTTATTATAAATGTTGTCATCAAGAATTAGCAGTTAACGATCCATTACTATATGCAGGCAATTATATTGTTTATGCTTCGCTGGTGAGATTTTCTAATTTAAAGTTAAAAATGTAATACAGGTTGGAAAAGGTTAGAATAGCATTTGTATATGTGTTTAGATATATGGCCCTAATTATGATGGCTGATTTGAAAAGACTGTAATTTCAGCAGAAAATAAAGGTTGCTTTGAATCATTTTTTTCTTGCCTTAAATAGCAACCCTGTGACCAGAATTCAGGGAATGAAAGTGATTAATGACATGAACTATGATGTGAAAAGATGGCCTTTTTGGGTTTTCTAAAAGTTTGAATTCAAACAATGCAAAACACTGACAAACGGGCAAAAAATGGTGGCCGTTGGGTACAGTCGTACAGTCATACAGCTCTGGAACAGTTGGTGTCATTTCATCTCTTGTGCCTATTTTTGTGGTTTTCTCTGCTTAAAAATCATTTGATAAAGTAACTGGCAAAGATGTGATTTAATTAAGACATGGAAAATAGCATAGCTATGGGACTAACCGGATTTAAGGACAAAAGTGCTCATTCTAATTCAGTTCTTCTGACTTGCTGAACCTTGGTGAATTGTGTTAATTTCTCTATAGGTTTTCTCTGTAAAAGGGGAATGGTTCTTAAAAAAAGTTCCTAGTGTTTTTGACAAATACAAAGTACTTATTATGTGGTTGTCTTGTAAAGTCCTCAAGCTAATTACTGTGGAAATAATTGTTATGCCAGATACTGAGGTGGAAAATTTGCAGCAGGAGCAGAGATTCTTGTTTCCACATAAATATCCAGAATGATGTCTGGAATCCAGTAATACTTTCGAGTTCCAGATCAGCTTTATAAGCATTTTTAAATGGTTACATACTTAGGGAAATATCCTACCTTGTCCATTTAAAAAGTTAGCCCAGATTTCGATCATTGATTTTAAAGGTTCTAAAACATATTAAAAAGATAAAGACAAAAAAAAAAAAGCTGTCAAATTCCATCTTGATCACAAAGGAGCTGAGTCTGTCAAATTGGTTCCCAAACCAGAAGCTAACACCATAAAGCATTAATCTTATTGATCTCAGCATCTAAAATGATGGCTGCTCTCTTATCCTCCATGGAGGGTGGAGGTTGGTGGTGAGTGGTCACAGCCGATCCTTGCAGGTGACTGGCCTGGGTAAATCCATCCTGTTGATCTGCCAAAGCTCCACTACAAGAGGAGGGTGTACTCAGCCCACACAAAGGGTCCACCTCGAGTACCCAGTTTGGGTGATAGGGGAGGCTGTGCCACTGGACCCTACAGAACACCTACTACATGAGGCCACGCTACCAAGACATGGAGTCAAAATAGATCTACCTAATACATAGAAACAAACACAAGGAGGCTGCCAAATCAAGGAGATAAAGAAATATGGCTGAAATGCAAGAACAGGTGAAGACTCCAGAAAAGGAGCTAAATGAAGTGGAGATAAAGAACAATTTACAGGGAAACAACAGTAGAGTAGATGAACCTGAGAATCAGATCAATGATTTGGAACACAAGGAAGCAAAAACAACCACACAGAACAACAGGAAGAAAAAAGAATCCAAAAAATGAGGGTAGTATAAGCAGCTTCTGGGACAATTTCAAGCTTTCCAACATTCGCCTCATAGGGGTGCCAGAAGAATAGGAAGAGCAAGAAATTGAAAATCTATTTGAAAAAATAATGAAAGAAAATGTCCCTAATTTGGTGAAGGAAGTAGACATGCAAGTCCAGGAAGCACATGGACTCCCAAACAAGATGAATGCAAAGAGGCCCACTCCAAGACACATCATAATTACAGTGCCAAACGTTAAAGATAGAATCTTAAGCCCTGGCTGGTATAGCTTAGTGGATTAAGCGCAGGCCTGTGAACCAAGAGATCACGGTTCGATTCCCAGTCAGGGCACATGCCTGGGTTGCAGGCCAGTTCCCAGTAGGGAATGCACAGGAAGCAACCATACATTGATATTTCTCTCCCTCTCTCCTTCCCTTTCCCTCTAAAGATAAATAAATAAAATCTTTAAAAAAAAAAGATAGAATCTTAAAAGCAGCAAGAGAAAAGCAGTTATTACAGGGAACTTCCCGTAAGACTATCAGCTGATTTCTCAAAAGAAACTTTTCAGGCTAGAAGGGATTGGTAAAACATATTCAAAGTCATGAAAAGCAGAGACCTGCATCAAAATTGCTCTACCTAGCAAAGCTATCATTTAGAATCAGATAACAGGTAAAGAGCTTCCCAGACAAGAAAAAACTAAAGTAGTTCATTGTTACCAAACCATTATTATATGAAATGTTAAAGGAACTTATTTGAGAAAAAGAAGATCAAAACTATGAACAATAAAATGGCAAAAATACATATCTATCAACAATTAAATCTAAAAAACTAAACAAACAGGAAGAACGGCGACAGAATCATGGATATGGAGAGCATTTTGATGGTCACCCCTCACTAGTGTTGACCAGGTTTACTTCCCTGGTTTAAGATTCCATTCCTGGCGGAAGCCAAAATTGAAATTAAGTTAGATATTAAATCTTGATTTGGTGACATGGGGCTTAGCTTAAGTGACTCATTTGGGGCCTGTTTTCTCTTTTTTAACAGAAGAAACTTCCAAGGGAAGAAGAACATTGATAATGAACTTCTTTCCCCCAGCTCTCTCAGGGCAGTAGAGCCTTTAGAGTGTTCACTGGCCACCTGTTGCTTAACTGTACGGAACCAGCATTAGTCTGACCCCAACTACTCTTCTCTCAAATAGTTTGTCCAATGAACATCAAATAATAACCAATCAGCATAGAGCACATTGAGTAATCGGTGAGTTTGTTCTTTCACCAACAACATTTATAGCTTTTAGCTTTTAAAAATAGTTCTGGAACACAGCAAGATAGAGAAGGGGAAAATTGGCCTAGATAATACAGAGGAAAGCAGATGAACAGGGTTGGTTTCATTTTGGGCACTTTGCCCAGGACACTTTTAATAGAACATATATAGTCACTCTAGGGATTCTGAGTCTGGTTATGTCAGGATTATACATTTATTCTTTAAAAGGAAAAAATGCAAGTTATTAGACTCTAGGTATTGGGTTGGCAAAAAAGTTCATTTAGTTTTTTTCTGTACAATGGCTCTAGTAGTGTTTAGTTGTCTTTAACTTCATTTGAAACAATTTTGTTAGATTGTATTGTGACAGCTGTCATATCAACATGCATTTAAAAAAATCAAAATCTGTTAATTTTTATGCAGTCATTTCAATATTGAAAATGGAAGAGGATATATAATAATTTTGGCATATTGTGCTTTATTATTTAAAGAAAGGTAAAAACTCAACCGAAATGCAAAAGATTTGTGCAGTGTATGGAGAAGGTGCTGTGACTAATCAAAGGTGTCAAAAGTGGTTCGCAAAGTTTCTTGGTGCTATTGACATTTGGACCAAATAATTCTTTGCTGTGGAACTGTCTTATGCATTGGAAGATGTTTAGTTGCACCTATGGCCTCTACCCACGAGAAGCCAATAGCGGGAGATAGCTAACATATTCAAAATACCCAAATCAATAAAGTTGTTGGTGAAAATGAAGAATGTGTCTTTTGCCCTGGCTGGTGTGGTTCAATGGATTGAGCGCCGGCCTGCAAACCAAGGGGTTACCAGTTTGATTCCCAGTCAGGACACATGCCTGAGTTGCGGGTTGGGTCCCTGGTGGTGGGGGGTGCATAAGGGGCAGCCACACATTGATGTTTCTCTCCCTCATTCCCTTCCCCTGTCTAAAAATAAAATTAAAAACAACAAAACTAAAGAACGTGTCTTATTTTACGGAAAAAACTAAACAGACTTTTTGGCCAACCCAATACATTGGTATGAGTTAAATTTTTTTTATTGTATATTTTCCATTACCATTTATCCCCTTTATACCCCCTTTCCCCCTTGATATGACTTAAAATTTTAAAACCATTACTGTAGTCTACCCATTGGTAATTTGTTGTGTGTGGACTGGATTCATTAATATTAAAACTAACTTAAACATGGATAGAGAAATATTTTGAACTTCCTTTCTCTAACACACAATGTGTTCTTTATTTCTTTCAAAGTTTAAGTCAACTTTAAAATGATATCTAGCCCTGGCCGGGTAACTCAGTTGGTTGGAGCATCATCCCATACACCAAAAGGTTGGGGGTTTGATCCCCAGTCAGGCACATATGGGAGGCAACCAGTTGATGTTTCTCTCATCAATGTTTTTTTACTCTCTCTCTCTAAAATCAATAAACATTTTTTTCATTTCTAATAAAATAAGATGATGTCTAACCTAGGTATTAGGAAGTTATTTTTATATGAAGAATTTTTAATGTTACTATTTTAAGAGCATTCTTTGAATACTCAGGAATCAAGTCTTTAAGAAAAAAAGTACCTACATTTTAGAAATGTTCTACTTCCTATTTACTACCATACAAATTTAGAATTACCTTAGATTTAGCTGTAAAATTTAAAAGGAAAAATACCAACATAATAATAGAGCTTGCATTGGGGTAGTGGCTTTGAGTGAATTATTTCTTTTTTCTGTTTTCTAAAATTTCAATAATACATTCATTACTTTCATTATTTATAAAATTATTTCTAACCCCCTCCTCGACAAATTAGCCTTAAAATGAACAAAGCATTAAAAAGGTTAAGATTCTCAAGTAATTATCACATATTAGGTAAGCTTACTTTTGTTTTTAAGTGATGTGTTTAAGTGTTATAGGCTGATCCTTACTTGGACCTTTTCCTTTTTTTTTAAAGTATATTTTATTGATTATGTTATTACAGTTGTCCCAATTTTCCCCCTTTGCCCCCTTCTGCTAGGTAACCCCCTTTGCTCCAGCAATCCCCCCGCTCAGTTCATGTCCATGGATCATGCGTATAAGTTCTTTCACTTCCCCATTTCCTATACTATTCTTAACATCCCCTGTCTATTTTATACCTACCAATTATGCTCTCTCTTTTTTTTTTTTAGATTTTATTTTTATTTTTAGAAACGAGAAGGGAAGGAGAAAGAGAGGGAGAGAAACATCAGTGTGCCAGAGATACACTGATCAGTTGCCTGTCATGCACCCCCAGTTGGGGACCTGGCCTGCGATTCAGGCATCGAACTGACCAAGAATCGAACTGGCAACCTTGGGTTCGCAGGCTGGCACTCGATCCACTGAGCCACACTAGCTAGGGCCCAATTATGCTTTTTAATCCCTGCAACTTTTCCCTTATTCTCCCCCTTTCCCCTCCCAATGATCTCCATACTATGATTCTGTTCCTATTTTGGTTGTTTGCTTAGTTTGTTCTTCGTTTTTTGTTTTTTAGATTTAGTTTTTATAGTTGTGAATTTGTTGCCTTTTTAATTTTCATAGTTTTCATCTTCTTTTTCTTAAATAAGTCCCTTTAGCATTTCATGTAATAATGGCTTGGTGATGATCACCTCCTTTAGCTTCTTTGTCTGGGAAGCACTTTATCTGCCCTTCCATTCTGATGATAGCTTTGCTGGATAGGGTAATCTAGGTTGTTTGTCCTTACCTTTCATCTCTTTGAATATTTCTTGCCAGTCCCTCCTTGCCTGCAGTTTCTTTTGAGAAATCAGGTGATAGGTACTTATGGGTACTCCTTTGTAGGTAACTCTTTGCTTTTCTCTTGTTGCTTTTAAGAGTCCTTCTTTATCTTTAACCATTTGCATTTTAATTATAATGTGTCTTGGTGTGTTCTTCTTTGGTGGGTACAAATTATTTGGGACTGTCTGTGCTACTTGGACTTGTATGTCTGTTTCCTTCACCAAATTAGGGAAATTTTCTTTCATTATTTTTTCAAATAAGTTTTCAATTTCTTGCTCTTCCTCTCCTTCTGGCATCCCCATGATTCAGATATTGGCACATTTGGAGATGTCCCAGAGTTTTATACTATCCTTGTATTTTGAATTCTTGTTTCTTCTTTCTTTTCTGGTTTAATGTTTATATCATCCTTATGTTCCAAACCGTTGACTGAATCCTGACTTCCTTCCCTTCACTGTTGGTTCCCTGTGAATTTTTCTTTTTCTTTTTTAAGGTTTTATTTATTTATTTTTAGAGAGAGGGAGAGGGAGGGAGAAAGAGTGGGAGAGAAAAATCGATCTGTTGACTCTCACACACTCCAACTGGGCACCCAGCCTGCAACCCAGGCATGTGCCCTGACCGGGAGTTAAACTCGAAGCCTTCCAGTTTGCAGGCTGGTGTTCAGCCCACTGAGCCACATCAGCCAGGTCCGTGTAGATTTTTCTTTGTTTCACTTAGTGTAACCTTCATTTTTTCCTTTATGTTGTTGTCATACTCCGTGAGTTCTTTGAGCATCCTGATCACCAGTATTTTGAACTCTGGGTCTGATAGGTTGGCTATCTCTGTTTCATTTAGTTCTTTTTCTGGGGTTTTGTTCTGTTCTTTCATCTGGGCCATATTTCTTTGTTTCCTCAATTTGGCAGCCTCCCTGTTGTTTGTTTCTATGTATTAGGTAGAGCTGCTTTGACTCCCTGTGAAAAGCACCCATCTGGATGAATGTGGCTTCTTTAAATCCTTGGTTGTCAGCCTTCCACACAGTTTGATTTTCCTGACAGTTCTAGGTTTTATTTGTTTTGAGATTTAGTTGTAATTCTTTTTGTGGTTGAATGAGGAGGAGAAGTTTGTCTACCTACACCTCTATCTTGACCAGAAGTCTAGTCACCTAGATATTTTTTGCTTGTGGATACAGTTTAAGGAATATCACAGACACATCAATAGGTGCTTGTTGTGCTTTCTTTCCTGTTAGAAGTATTTGGATAAAAAATTTTGATAAAGTAAGTCCTGCTGTAACTCCCTTCAATTAGTGGTGGTCAGATTTCCCATCCAGTTTTCCTCAAAGGCCAAATCAAATGGTTCCACTTTCTTCAGATCCAAAAACCAACTGTCTTCCTACTCATTCTCAACACATCCTGGTATCTTCTACTGTAATAGCTGAGTCAGAAGATGTGGAGTAAAGACATGGCCCTACCACTAATATTTCCACCTCAGGCAAGTGACTGGTCTCTTTGTTTTCCCACTTTTCATTTCTTACCACAGCTACTCGCTAAATTCCTGTAGGTTCCAGTTGCCACCATGAAATTAGGTGCGAGGGGTGTCCTTCTTAGTGATAAAGACCACTACTTTACATCTGTATTTTTTGGTGGATATTTTCTTTATAATGTAGTTAATAAAAGGGTAGAGCAGGAAAAAAAGTATATTTTATAATTAAAAAAATCTGAAAAGTGCCCTGGCTTGTGTGGCTCAGTGGATTGAATGCCAGTCTGTGAACTGAAAGCTCGCCGGTTCAATTCCTGGTCAGGGCACATGCCTGGGTTGCAGACCAACTGGTCCCCAGTTGGGAGCGTGCGAGAGGCAACCAATTGACATCTCTCACGCCAATGTTTCTCCCTTTCTCATTCTCCCTCCTTTCCTCTCTCTCTAAAAATAAATAAATAAAATCTTTACAAAAATCTGAAAAGTTTAGTGCTAATGGTACATGAAAGGAATTTGATTTTTTTTTTAAGTTTTATATTCTGTTTCAGAAATTCCAGAAATTTCTCACATTTGCCTTTAGCATTTGCCACTCATATCAGGCAATACTTTTAGTGAGCCAGTGCCTCCGGACCTTGAAACCTGCTGTTTCCTTAACCTGGAATGCTCTTCCCTGCCTCTTTCCCCTTCCTCTAACCCACCCGCACTTCTTCAGTCTTAGCTTAAATATCATTATTTAGAAGAAATTTCCATAAGCCCTTCCCCCTAAATCCCAGTCCCACCTTTCCTACCTTCTTCCTAACCCTGTCATTTTTGCTCAGGGCCCCTTTACTCTTCACACTGTTCCCCATGAATGGAAACATCAACTCAGTGTTTGCTTTCCCCGTGGTTCCTTCAGCTCAGTGAAGGCACGACCTGGAGTGACTTGTACGGAGTTGTAGTCTCACTGTCTGGCACAGTGCCCAGTGCCCAGTAGCTAATAAATAGCACTTACCCAATCAATTTCTTTAAATATTTATTTCATTTGTATTTCCAAACTCTATTTGGTCTTACTTAATAAGGGGGTCATTCCATTGGAGTGGAGCAGTTATAAATTTAGTATCATTAGTGGGTAAATAGCTGTATTAAACAACTGTGAGTGCCCACTAACTTGTAATGTTCTTAGCTTTTTTACATGTGGAATAAGTTTTACCCCAGGGTCTAAGGTGCTTCTTAGAGTATATACATGGTCATAGTACATTTGTCAAGTGATAAATGGTGGCTACAGGAGACTCTTCTCGTTGGCTCTATTAGTCCTAGTAGTTCCAGTGCCACCAAAATAGTGTAATACAAAAGAAATATCATGGTAAGACCACAGCTGGAATTGTTCTACTTTTTTTTTTTTGCCTTTTTACTTTTGGAGGGTTGAGTTAATGTTTTCCTAATTCGTATTTATAAAGCTCAAAATGAATAGCTTTTACATAAGGACCTACAATATTTAGATGGATCTCAAAAATTAGAACATACACAAAGCATTTTTTAATATATTTTATTGATTATGCTATTACAGTTGTCCCATTACCCCCTTCATTCCCCTCCACCCTGCACACCCTCTTCCACCCATATTCCCCCCTTTAGTTCATGTCCATGCATACACAAAGCATTTTAATTGAGCAGTTAGTCTTTTCAAATTTCCTAATAAAAACTTATTATCATGTACTTGGAACACATGTGTTAGACATTAGAAGGGAAATTTTTTCTGATACATTGAGTTTATATATGATATTTAGCAACTGCATTTGTACTCATTAGACTACATATTGTGTTCTTCTGCAGTTCAAACGATATGTCAGTAAACTGCGAAGCAAGAGTACAGTTTTCAAAAAGAAGCATCAGATAATAGCTGAATTGAAAGCTGAGTTTGGTCTCTTGCAGAGGACAGAAGAACTGCTTAAGCAACGCCATGAAAATATTCAACATCAACTGGTAATACATCATTATCTTGGGGTGCTAAAAGTACAAGTGCTGGGAAGTTTGTGGGCTATAGCTTTATTGTCTTTACTGGAAAAATCATACAATTATTATTTTTTTCTGATTAATCACAGAGATGTCATATAAGCTGATTCATTTATTTTTAATGTAGCAACAAGAACTCTTTTATGTGTGCTGACTTTGAGGTAACTAGTAGGAGTTGAATTCTAAGTAGTTTTTTGGGGGGGATAGGTAGCTAGTTAATATGAACAGAATTATCATGCCAAGAGATTGACCATAAAATATTTATCCATCATGGCCTGCTGGACAGAAATCTCTAAGCAGCTGCTTCCATGGAGCTTTGCAAAGAAACATTCAGGGAAATTCTGCCCTGGCTGGCGTAGCTCAGTGGACTGAGTGTGGGCTGCGAACCAAAGTATCGCAGGTTTGATTCCCAGTCAGGGCACATGCCTGGGTTGTGGGCCAGGTCCCCAGTGGGGACCACGAGAGAGGCAACCACACATTGATGTTTCCCTCTCTCTCCTTCTCCTTCCTTTCCCCTCTCTAAAAATAAATAAATAAAGTCTTCAAAATAAAGAGCAATCTGCTTCTAAAAACACTGATTTAAAAAAAAAAAGAATGGGAATAAAGGATAGAAACTGTACTGAATAAACGAAAATAAAAAAATTTAAAAAAAAAAAAAAAAGAAAGAAACATCCAGGGAAGATTCTGTATGGAAGTTTGCCTGCTATACTTACCTATTTACTGTTAAAACTGGGCGTGGATGCCCTGGCTGGTGTAGCTTAGTGGATTAAGCACGGGCCTGTGAACCAAGAGATCACGGTTCGATTCCCAGTCAGGGCACATGCCTGGGTTGCAGGCCAGTTCCCAGCAGGGAATGCACAGGAAGCAACCATACATTGATATTTCTCTCCCTCTCTCCTTCCTTTCCCCTCTGAAGATAAATAAATAAAATCTTTAAAAA
>JAPYXV010001831.1:0-13715 GCA_028533065.1 Trachops cirrhosus | reverse complement strand
CTGTACTAAATAAACTAAAATAAAAAAAATTAAAAAAAGACAACTTGAAATTAAGATGTCTTTTATTTAATTTAAATTAGTTTGTTTTCTGAGCTTCTCTCTGCCACTATTTCCCCCCGAAATCAATTAAAGTCTTCCAAATGGAACTGACTTGCACAAACACTGGTGTGTTTGGGGGAAGATGGAAGCAGGCTGCATCCAGCATGGGCTGAAGACATGTGGAAGGAAGATGGCAGCTGTGGGAGCCAGAAGCACCTGGGAAAATAGGCAACAGTGGGGAAGAAAAGCACGTGGCAGAAAGGACCAGTTCAGTAGAAAGACCACCTCCCCAGCACCTTCAGAGATGACGAGCCAGGATCCTGACCCTCTGCTAGTGCATGACATGGGGCACAGGACATTTTTTATACCTCTTCATTGACTCATTCCCTTATTTACCAGTTTTTAAAACAATGTGTTGGTTCACTTCTATTCTCCAATCATTTCTAGTTAATTACTTTATTTCATTTTTTATTAAATTTATTAGGATGACATTGGTTCACAAAACCATATAGGTTTCAAGTGTACAACTCAACAAATCATCATCTGCACTCTGCATCATGTTCCCATTGCCGAAAGTAGTTTCTTTCCATCCCCATTTATTCTTCTTTTGCCCACTTCCACCTACTGCCACCTACCTTTCCCTCTGCGTATCACTACCCTGTTGTCTCTGCCTCAATCCCATCACCTTATATCGTGCTGCTTCCCAACACTCTTCCCTTGTGACACCAGTCAGTCTATTCCATGTCAAGCCTATGTAAACATGTAACCATGCCTATTTCTATTTTGTTTGTCAGTTTATTTTGTTCATTACATTCCACATATAAGTGAAATAATACGGTATTTGTCTTTCTCTGGCTAGCTTATTTCACTTAGCATAAAACTCTCCAGGTCCATCCATGCTGTTGAAAACCTAGACCCAACATCATACTCAATGGGCAAAAACTAAAAGTGTTTCTCTTTAGATCAGGAACAAGACAGGGATGTCTACTTTCACCACTCTTATTTGACATAGTACTGGAAGTACTAGCCACAGCATCAGACAAGAAAAACAAATAAAAGGCATCCAAATTGGAAAGGAGGAAGTAAAACTGTTATTATTCACAGATGACATGATATTGTGTATAGAAAACCCTAAAGTTTGCACCAGAAAACTAGTAGACTTAATAAATAAACTTGGCAAGTAGCAGGATACAAAATTACTATTTACAAGTTGGTGGCATATTTATACACCAACAACAAACTATCAGAGAGAGAAATTAAGAAAACAATCCCATCTACTATTGCAACACCAATAAAAACTAAGGTATGTAAAAGTTAATTCAACCAAGGAGGTAAAAGACCTGTACTCAGAAAAGTGTAAGATACTGAAGAAACTGAGGAAGCTAAAAATAAGTGGAAGCATATAATTCATTCATAGAGAGGAAAAATGGAATCGTTCATGGAGAGGAAAAATAGACATCATTAAAATGTATTAAAATAGACACCCAAAACAATCAACAGATTCAACACAATTCCTATTAAAACACCAACAGAATATCTTGCAGATCTAGAACAAATATTTTAAAAATTTGTATGGAACCAAAAAAGACCTCAAATAGCCTCAGCAATCTTGAGAAAGAAGAATAAAGTTAGAGGTATTGTAACAGGGTGTCGCCAAGAGGGGGGCCCCAAGTAGGGATTTGCAATGGGATCCAGAACTCAAGGTGTCCAGGAAATATCAGAAAAATATATACAGGATGTCTTCACCCCAGGTCTGACCTAGGGGAATGGGACACATGGAGCAGGGCCATTCAGAGCTGTTTTGTATAGCAACAGCTTTGCAGCTAACCTCTGGCACGGTCATTTAACATATCTATAACTTTTACCTAGTTTCATGGATATGTTAAATAGCTGTGGCCATACTTTGAGCCAGGGGGATGGAAGTGACTTCCACCCAAGATGTAACAGGGAGGCAACTCCCCCTGGTTACAGTGCCTGCATAAGAGCTTGGAGAAGATTGTTTCCATGCCACCAGGCCACACATGCCCATACTCACTATGGCAGCCCAGAAAAGCTGGAAGAATACAGGAATGCTGGCAGGTGTAACTGATTGTAGGAGGAGTTGGAAATGGGGCTGCAGAGGAAGATTAGTGCTGGAATTTAAACCCAGGCACAGCAGCCATTGGGTGTCCTTTCGGGGAAGAACCACATGACTTTGGCAGAGTGGGGACCCCATGGCTTTGGGGTGCTCCCTTTTGCCACTTGGCTTAGGAAGCAGGAGAGACTTTGCCTAGAAGAAAAGGGATGAAAGGACTCTTGCTGTTGGGCCATGAGAAGGTGCCACATGGCTTTGGATTATCTGGAGATCCTGGTGGCAACACAGCTGATGGTGCTGGGAGCCTGAGTCATGGACTTCTACTTCTTTTCCTGGGATATGGTACCCTGGAATGGGCAGAGGGGGAAAGAAGGACTGTGTGCATCTGTGGGTATTCTAAAGGACTTTAGTCTGTATAACTTTTAAATAAATATTTCCTTTCCTTTTCACAAATCTCTGGCATTGAGATATTTTTTCTTTGGCGGGGGGCATAGTGAACCTAGTAGGAGGTCCTTTTGGTAATAGTATATTGTACACTCCCCCTGCCTTGGCTCTGTTCTGTAACAGTTTCACACTACCTGATATATTGTACTACAAGTCCATAATAATCAAAACAGAATGCTACTGAGGGAAGAACAGGCATACAGATCAATGGAACAGAAGAGGTAACACAGAAATAAACACACACCTTTATGGTCAATTATATTTAACAAAGGAGGCAAGACCATACAATGGGGTAAAGATAGTCTCTTTAATCAGTGGTGTTGGGTTTCCAGCTAATTTTTATATGATTGTGAATTCATGTATTTAAAAATATTTATTAAGTTTTAATTATTTGCTGTTACTGTATTATATTATTAGTGCTCAGATTGTCCCATATCTGGCCATAGGGAGCCCCTTGGAATTAAAAAGGTAACTGTATAAAGCTAGAAACTCAAGGATGTCAAGGCATCAGACACTTGGGTTATCTTATTTTTCTGTGAACTGGAATTGTTATGGGTATTTCTCATCAGCTCTTTTCTTCTTCCCTTAAAACACACACACATCACTTGACCTTAGCTCAAGAATTTTTTTCAGATGTAAAAGAAAACCGTGACTAAGGTTTTCTTTTACGTGTATTTATTAAGTGCCCACTGTCGTCCCAGGCTGTGCCAGGCAAT
This sequence comes from Trachops cirrhosus, assembly GCA_028533065.1. Lineage (NCBI taxonomy): Eukaryota > Metazoa > Chordata > Mammalia > Chiroptera > Phyllostomidae > Trachops > Trachops cirrhosus. Next base: position 10,442 of record JAPYXV010001831.1, on the reverse strand, counting down.
GCTCCCTTCTCTGGTGGAGGGACTTTTGAATCCCATTTTCTGATGTGTTACATTGTTTCAGAAAGCAGTAATGACTCTCAATTTGTTACAGTAGACTGTAACATCTAAATAGGGGTTGACACACCAGATTAAATTGGGAGAGATCAACAACAGAAGCTACAGTGAAGGTAATCAGTCTTCAATCATTTGGGTCAGTGGTTTCTTCCTGAAATGGCTTGCTATAATTGATATATAAGGGAACTTCATCCCTGCAGGGAGTATCTAAGCATAGGTAATTAGGTTCATGGCCCATGACCAGAGTGGGCAAGTAAAATTCCATTGTTGATGGCACTGCTGTAATTAAAGTAGTGAAGCAGAATAGAATATCTTCTCCCTAACTACTTAGCTGTTTATAGAAGAAGCCACCAGGGCTGCATTCTGAGCTATCAAAGATGAGTCATGTTTCAAGTTTCCAGAAAGCTTCCCTCTAAACTCTTCTTGGATTCTCAGGAAAGATATCTGTCTGTCATACTCACTTTCCTAGAATCTCAAGAGCCAAGAAGTCTTCCTGTGACATATTTCCTATGGGCTGTGCTGCCTTTGTAAGAATCAAGGTGAAGGGTCTGGAGGCCCCTAGGGCTCATTAGTGAATGATTTCCTGCTGTAATATTTTTTCTCTGTGGCCTGTTCAATGTCTACCACAATGGCCTGGAGTGGAGACAAGAGACCAGTTGAAAATTTTCTCCTCCTTGATGTAGAAAGTATAGTCAGACAAATCTGAATCTCAGCACTACCATTTGTTGATTACATGGACTTGAACACTGTCCAATGATGGGTTCTTTATGAAGCAGATTCTGAGGGGGGGAAAAGTTTATCTGGGAGGTTATTCTTGGATTCTTGGATTCTCAGAACTGGTATGGAAGTGGGGAAGTGAGGCAGGGAAGGGAAAGGAATGCAACTTCTGCAATATATATTAATGAGTATTTACTTCTGTGGACAACTGTGTCTTATGCCCACTGCAGAACTCTCTGAAGCTATATAGAGCATGCCTCAGTATTACGCCATGCAAAAAAAGAGAAAGCTGACATGTCTCAATGGGATGACATGACTACTCTCAGGGCCATTAACAACATCTCTAAAGCTTGCTTTTTTTTTCATGTAAAAAATGGAGATAAATACTAGCTATTTTTCAGGGTTCTTATAAAGGTTAAAAATCTAATGTGAAGGGAAAATGCTTGGCATATAGCACTCAAAGTAGGCATCTGATGCATATTCCCTTTCTTCCTTTTTCTTGTAGACACTCCATGACTATGACACCTTAGAACACAGGTTCCATGCTTTACAGAATTGGGTGGTAGGAAGAAGTGATATGGGAGCCGTGGGTCCACACTGGGCTCAGCAATGTTGACAAATAGGAATTAAAGCATTAGGTACAATATTATGTACTTGTCCAGGGGGATTCTTCAATATATTTGCACAGAAATATAAGATTTCTGCATTTTCTTCACACAGTTTTCCCTTAGTATCTCTTTAATATAATATGCAGTGTGTTTCAAAAGCTAAATTGCTGCCTGGCATTTTAAAATGGAATCTTTGCTTTGGGACCAGGCAGCAGAACTTGAATAATAATTTGTCTCAATATATCTTTCATTTTTTAAAAACTAAGTACTTTTTGTCATGAACTCAACACATCCCACAAGTCCACTTGGGAGGGGAAATCATCTCATCAGTATATGAGATACTGGTTATTCTCCTTGCTTCCTCCATTTTAGAGTTAGAGAGACCATGATGTTTACAGGTATATTCTGGTAAATGGTGTATGAACCTACCCTGGAAAACTTAGGTCCAGTTACACCACTCTGGTCCTCATGAAATTATAATATACAGAGCTTCATAAAAGAAAATGAGAACATTATACTCTGCTCCTAAAGTTGGGCTGTGGAAAATGAATTATGCATGGCTTCAAATCTTCTCTTGTCAAGGAAGTAAGGCAGAACAGCTTGCATGCATTTAAGGAATAGGTGGGGCTGCACTCTATTTTTTCATTTGTTTGTTTCTTTTCTATTACACATGCATGTGGATTCAAGTGAGTGTGTGATGAATAGTCAGAGCTAGAGAATAACTAGAATCAAAGACCTAACCCATCATGTCTCCTTTTGTTCTTACTTTAAAATTAATGTATCAGTTAGGATAGGATAGGCTATGCCAAAATAACAATCAGCTCCTAAATGTCAGTGACTTACACAAAGATTGATAATTTTTTCCTTCTACCTGTCCATCAAGAGTCAGCTGGGAACTGTTCTGGGGGCCTCTGTGTCATGTAGTTATTTTCCCTCTGGGACCCAGGCTGATCAACAGCCATTACCTAGAATGTTGCCTGTAATGGGAAATATGAAAAGAGCTCTGGATGGTTTCCCATCAATAATTATGTGTTCATCCTGGATATGACATACATCACTTGTATTCATAGCTTATTGAGCAGAATTGGTCATGGTTCCCAATCAACTACAAGGCCTTGAGGAAGTGCTGTGCTAAAGTGTGCCCAGAATAGAAAGAGAACTAGAAGACATATTATCACTATCTTCAAGATATAAAATTTCAACCACTTATTTCTAGACCAGCTCTGTCCAACAGAACTTTCTGTAGTCATAGAAATATTTTCTGCATTGTCTAATACAGTAGCCATTAGTTACGTATAGTTATTGAGCACTTGAAATGTGAATGTGGTAGGGTGACTGAAAAGCTGATTTTTTAAATTTTTATTTAACTTTAATTAATTTAAGTTTAGATTTAACTAGCCACTGGTGGTACAGTGTTGGCCAACACAGTGCAAGGCTACTGAAATTACACTGTAGATTTATTTTTTTTTGTCTATCAGTAATAATGATAGCAATACCAACTCCCAATATTTGCATTGCTTTCCAAAGTTTTTAAAGTGCTTTTATGTATACCACTCACCTCATATGATTATAGTAATATCACTAGAAGATAGATGAGGAAGGTAATATTATAATACCCATTTTATAGATTTCAAAACCAAGATTCCAAGAGTTTAAGTGATTTGCTCATGATAATAAGACAATTAGGGTAGAGAAACTAGAAACAAAGTCTCTAGGCAGAAGTAGGTATGCCTTGTTTGACATTATACACTATGCCTTTGACATTATACACTTTGCCTATACACTATACATTATACTATAGGTATGCCTTGTTTGACATTATACAAGCTCAGCACTATGCTTGTCCCTCAAGAAGAAAGTGACTCAATATTTGAAAGTTCTGAGAACTTCAAAGAAAAACCATCTCTCCTTCCTTGGATGCACTTATTTTCATAATCACTTGTATAGCACTTCTTTTCAATAAAACACCACATTAACCACAGACTAAGCTTATATTAATCACATTCTTTTTTGCATTGGTATCTGTCAGTATCATGTGTGAACTTTTATAACCCAATTAAGTTGTGAGCTCCTTAAGTTTAGCAACTTTTCTTTCTTTGCTAACTTCCTCAGTCCCTGGTAGAGTGATCATTGTCTCAGTTTGCCTGAGAGTGAGGGATTTCTCAGGATGCAGGACTTTTAGTGCTTATACCAGAACAGTCACAGATACACTGGAATAGCTGGTCACCTTGCACAGGCTGATTTCACAGGTTGAGCTGAACTGAATTAAAATAGCAAAGTTGTGTTTCAATCACAACTTTTTACTATAGTCACCTGCGTATTGTAGATACTCCATAAAATGATTTATTTTAATTTTATGACAAAAATGAAGTGTAATACATTTTGCATATGCTTCCTTATGTCCAAATAGTAAACTAAGCATATGGATTTTTAAGAAACTCTGTGATGCCAGTAGACCTCTCGTTTTGTAATTCCAGGTCTGGTTTGAATGTTATTTCAAAGACATGAGTAAGGAGCAATTATGTATTGCTGATCTTGGATGTAGCAGGCATTGCTAATAACATGCGCATACACACACAATCAAATGATGACCATTCTCAAAAGCTTCCATTGATTTAGGTCCTTTCTGAAGTTCAAATGTTTGTTTTCAAACTTTTAATGCCTTTTCTCATCCCTTGAAATAACCACAAGTTTCTGTCTCTCTGGGGAACAAGGTCAAGATCTTGCCTTGCAGATTTTTTGAAACCTCTGCTCTAAATAGCAGGACCAGAGCTTTGATTTTGATGTGTGGATTTCTTTTGGGGGAAGGGACTCATTCTCTATTGTGCCTTGAGTCTCTGAGTGCCTCAGTCACTACAGCATGTTGATTTACTCTATTTCTTCAAATGAGGAAGTGCCTTTTGAATAGCAATAAGGTAACTTTTTGCACACTTTCTGAGTAACAATCTCTTTCTGCATTTGTGTGTGGAATAGTAATGTGCTGAGTGTTTCTCATAACAACAGGCAGCTTCACTAGATTCCACATCACTACCACCTCATGAACTTCATGAAGACATCAGATGACCAGCACTTTACCCAGTTGTTTGAAAAACTGGGTTTTTGAAAAACTGGGGATTAAACTAATTTATGTAAACCAAATGGTTTGGCCATATAGATATATGAAGAAGATGCAATCAGAGTAGAATTTTTCAAGCAAAATGAATCCAAGGATGTTGTGTAAGAGAGTTTCTGCAAGGTATAGAGGGATTGGTTCAAGTGACTCACTTGCTCCTCCCAAACATATGAGTTACTATGAGTTCAGGTCTCTTTTACTTCTCTATTTTACCAGTAAATAATTTTATAGATTTGTCATTTTCATTATTTAGTAATACTTAATGCATAATGACCTCTAATAGTTCAGCTTTAGTTTAGACTTATTTCTACTGCTCAGAATAGAATTGCAGTTAACAGATATGACACTCACATGTACAGATGGACATCTGTGATGGAGAAAAAAATAGTGTTGCCTGGATTGCCAGCCACAAAGTTGGTAGAGGCAGAAATTGCTTTCTTAGGTCCTTTAGATCAATCCCTAGTGTTATGGACATAAATATGGAGATGGGAAAGGGAATGGAAAGAATGTAGGGCATCTTTGGTCATGTAGAAGATGCAATCAGAGTAGAATTTTTCAAACAAAATGAATCCAAGCAATGTAGAGCATTGACTTGAAGAATAACATTAAGACCCATTGCTGAGACAGTGCTGAAGAGTTTGGCATTTAAGCATTTGTAATCACAACTCAAAACCTCTTTTGAGATCAACTGATGTCCAAACTGAACCCCAAACAGATAGTGTCAAAATCACTCAGGTGAGACCTAAACATCGTCATTATTATTATTTTATAATTCTTTAGCCGATTCTTTAGCCAAGTCTATGGATCACATTTGAGTAAGAGAACTTCACATTCTAAATTCCTTGAGAAGAGGTCACTAAGGGAAACTTCTGTGGTAAGGCAGAAAGCTATTTGTCCTTTTTAAGCCTCAGTTTTCTCATCCATAGAATGTGGAGGTTGGACTGATGTTCTTAAACTTCTGGATTCCATGGACTCCTTTAGCAGCTGGGTGAAGGCTATAGATTCTTTCTCAGAATAAATGTGTTTATAAAACACATAAAATAAAGTATATAGTATTATCCAAAAAACTCACTGTTACATCACAATGCACTAGTCAAAATAATATTTGTGTGTATGTCTCACAAAATCTTCACTCATATCTTAAATAACTGCCTGTTTAAGAGCTATTGTAATAATGTTACCAAAACAGCAATTGTGGTTCTACTGCCCACCACCCAATAGGCAAACTTTGGAAGCAGAGGTTTGGTGAAAAAGGTTGGGGTCATTTATTCAAAAGCTACATAATTTGGAAGAGTAGCTTCTGCCTTAGTGCCCATTCCCTTTAAAATTCCCAAAGAAAAGTCACCGGGCCGCCCTTTGCCAGGCCAGACCAGTCCTAGGTTGTGCCCATAGTCCTTCTCCCATTTAAAAATACCCTCCTTGGGGAAACACAGATGGCTGCAACACCATCATCCAGGCAGCTTAGATAGTTCCAGTCATGGTCTATGTTCAGGAATCTTTTTGATTCTGTGTGTAATCACCATACTCCTACTTGTTGCATGCTGGCCTTTCCTCCACTCCTCCCCACTGCCCAGCACCTGCACCCTGTTCCTCCAGCCCTCAGCTTGCCAGTGCGTCTGTGTGCCTGGCTGGGCAGGACTGTGCAGAGCAGTGCCAAGTCCTGGTGCCACTGCCACTTCTCACCTGTGCAGGGTCCTGGGAATGCTGCCAGAGCACACAGTCTCCAGGGCCTGCCAGCCAACGAATGCTCTAGCCTTTGGGACCCAACAGGACAAAGGAGGAAAAGAAATAAAAGGATGGAGTCTCCATGCACCCTCCATTAAAAAATCTGGGCCCCAAATCCCATGCACAGAAAGAGTCCAAATTCCCAGCCAATCCAGGCTAGTGTCTATAACGCCCATCATGCCACAGCAGTGTCTCTACCCCTCCTCCTGCTACCATGATAACCTCCATGGTACATATGTGCTGCCCCAGCATGCACATACTCTGTGCAAGTTTCCTCTGGCTGTGTCACAAGCCACACTAGTTTGTCTACTCTTACCAGAGGGTATGGAAATCTGTCAGGCGCCAGCCACGGTTTCAATCCTGCCCCCTTCAGCACTTCTTGACCCATTTGGGGGGTTGGGGGTCCCTCCCTTCTGCCCATCAATCTGGCTAGATCCACCCTGTAACAATCAGAAAAAAATGCTATTTGGAGACACCTATGAGGACACAGTCTTGAAAGCCACTAGTCTATAAGGACCCCAATTGAAATAAACAATGCTCACAAAATAGAAATGATCATAAGACAAGTTCACTGTATGACAATATTTTAAATAAGTCAGAGACAAGCACACTCTAGAACAACAAAAATGACTAAACACTCCCCTCTTACCACTAACACAAAAGAGGACAGTTTCTTTATCACGTACAACTTTAACCTTGTTTTAATACTCTTACCTTTAGACAAAAATGATCTAGATATGCAATACCTGAATGACCTCCTGGTACTGGCAGCACTTGATCGAAAACTGAACCTTCCTCCACTTTCTGAAAACTTACTAGAAACAAAACAAGCATAGTCCGGCAATAATCTTATCCTAATTCCCTCTTTCTTGGATGTCCCATGGCTTCTCTGGAGTGTACCCTCCTTTGCTGCAGGGAGTTAAATCAACCTAAATGTTGGGACAATGGTTGTATTCCTGGTGGTGTCTGGATGGTGGGCTTTAACTTCTGCAACAATCTTAATGTGATATGAAAATGCTGTAGTTTATACCAATGGCAATAAAACTGTGGAGCTGAGATTCAAATCACATTCTGATTCTACATCTTGAACTCTTAACCACTATTCTTCATAGTCCCTAGGCATAAAGAATTAAAAAGCATAAAACATAAGACATGCCATTGATGGACTTTTACATACACAATATCCCAAAGGGCAAATATGACTTAGAGAGATATTTTAGCTGGTACAAAAATAACATCCATAACAACCAGTCATGGGTAGAAAAGGAAATAAGTAACTGCAATAATAATCTCCCATTTGTAGCCCTTTATACTTTACTGGACTGTCTGCATAGGAGCCTGAGAATAGGGACGGCAGGTCCTCAGGCAAGGTTTTCTTGGGCAGTCTAAATCTTTTCTTTACCTACAGGATCTAACAAAAGATATACTTTCCATAAGAGAAGAAGATGGATCATTCTCAGCTCATTGTTGAAGCTCTACTATTTAGAGTCACATCCAACTAATATTTACTAAATGCTGTTATTGACTGAATTGTGTCCTCCTCCCAAATTTATGTTGAAGCCGTAATGCTCAATGTGACTGTATTTGAAGATAGGGCATTTACAGGGATAATTAAGGTTAAAACAGGTCATAAAGGTAGGATCCTAATCCAATAGAACTAGTGTCTGTATAATAATAAGAGGCATAAGGAATATGCATGCAGAGAGCAAAGGCCTTATGAAGACACAGCAAAAAGGCAGCTATCTGAGAACCAAGGAGAGATGTGTCAGGAAAAAACAAACCCTGCCAGGCTGCAGAACTATGAGGAAATAAATTTCTGTTGTTTAAGTCATAACAGTCTGGTACTTTGTTATGGTAGCCCTAAATAACACAAATGACTAATGAATATTTGGTTTAATATTTCATTAAATCATAACTAAGAGGAGTATGCTGGAACCACCTCCTACTTACTTGTGAGTGCCCATTTTAAATATTTTAGGAATTCTGAGCTAGTTTTTAAAACATCCATTGTTAAAAATAAAGCTATATAAGTTGCTTTTAAATTTAAATGTGATAAATGTGCAAAAACCTACTTCCTAATTAGTTTGTTATTGTCTAGGTTCTTGAAATTATGTCTGTTGTATCTAAATGGTGGAAATACTGTATTATAGCATGGTACTGTGGGTTCAGCCAGTCAGGTTCACAGCTTGAAACAGGCCCTGTTACGGGTATTTACACCAGGGACCTGGGCAAAGGGTCTAAATCTTTTTTTTTTTTTTTACCTCCTCAAGGAAGCTAGTTGTTAAACATTTACCAGCATATTCCTGATCACAACAATCCCACAAGTAGGCAGTCTAATTCCAGAATTACAAATGAGGAAATTCCAGCTACTAACATACAAGACAAGCAAGACTTGGCAAAAAATGGATCTACTAGCTCCTAAACTAAGGTAAGTCTTGCATGATCACAAATGGCCTCTCTATGCACACGAGGAAATATAAAAACTCTATTTCTATGTCAGCCAGGCAGCCCAGCAGAAATCACATTAAAAGGAACCTGTGTATTTGGTGAGGGTCTACACCCTGCCTCATAAATTCCTCTGTATAGAGTGCATATTGTGTAATTCTGATGCCCAGTAGAATGAAGACCACTTGCTATAAACCCCAGGGGATGGGAAAAAGCAGCGGGGTGAGTGCTTTTTCAGGAAAACAATTTGCAGTGTTGTAAAGTACTTTAGATGTACTCAGTGTGAGATTTGCCTGTGTGCTCTTCCAGCATGGTAAAGAGTAATGAGGAACAGAGGGCTGAGTCCAGGTACTTGCTGGAGTTGAGAGGAGAAACCCTGATCATTGGATTTACAGAAATGTGGACTGAAGACATAGCAAGAAGTCTTCCAAAAAACTCTCAGAGAAGCTTCTTTGATGAGCTGAGGCAATTCAGCAACTTCTGCTCTGTGTGTTCAGTTTCATAAATCACCAGAATTTGCAGGCGTAGCAAGATGTCTCCTACTCTATGCAGTTAAAAAAAATGGACTTGCTGCAGTAGCATTAAAGATCTACCACCAGTTATTTTGCTCTGTTACCTTGCATTTTAAGGGACAATTGGATATTTGCCGTTATTTATTGTTGGGTGTGCACTGGTTTAAAAAGGCTAAATAGTGAACCAGCCAAAAAGAATCTTGGGGAAGTCATTTTCCCTAGAGAATATACCAAAAAAAAAAAAACTTGAAGACTTAAATATGTTATTTTTTTTGAATAATTTTTTATTTTTAAATTACAGTTGGTGTACAACATTATATTAGTTTCAGGTGTACAACCCAGTGATTAGACACATATATAACTTAGGTGATCACCCTAATAAAGCCAGTGCCCATCTAGCACCATACATAGTTATTACAGTGTTATTGACTATATTGTGTAGGCTGTATTTTACATCCCTGTGACTATTTTGTACACCAATTTAAGCTTCATAATGCCTTCACATTTTTTACCCATCCCCTCGTCCCCCTCCCATCTGGCAACCATCAGTTTGGGCTCTTATCTATGAGTCTTTCTGTTCTGCTTGTTCATTTATTTTGTTTTTTAGATTTCACATATAAGTGAAATCATATGGCGTTTGTCTTTTTCTGTCTGACTTATTTCACTCAACATAATACCCTCTAGGGATATACATGTTACAAATGACAAGGTTTCATTCTTTTTTACAGCCGAGTCATATTTCATTATATATATGCACCACTTCTTTATCCATTCATCTATTGATAGACACTTAAGTTATTTTCATATCTTGGCTACTGTAAATAATGCTGTAATAGACAGGTGGATTCAAATGTATTTTTGAATTAGTGTTATGGGTTTCTTCAATAGCCAGAAGTAGAGTGGCTGAATCCTTCTTTGTCTCATGTTGTAAACTTTATTTTAAGGTCTATTTTGCCTGGTATACTATTGTTATCCCAGCTTTTTTTTGTTTTGATTTTCATAAAATATGTTTTTCCATCACTTTACTTTCAGTCTATTTGTGTCTTTCGATTTGCAGTTAGTATCTTGTAAATAGCATATATAAGGAACTACTTTTGTTATCCATCAGCCACCCTCTGTCTTTTGATTGGAGCATTTAATCCATTTGAATTTATACTAATTATTGATAAATATGTATTTTTTAAAATCTATTTATTTATTTTTATTTTTTTAATTTTTTAATTTTAGTTTATTCAGTACAGTTTCTATCCTTTATTCCCATTCCAGCCC
>JAPYXV010001830.1:0-13715 GCA_028533065.1 Trachops cirrhosus | reverse complement strand
TGGGTGGGCTGGAAAGGGAATAAAGGATAGAAACTGTACTGAATAAACTAAAATAAAAATTAAAAAAAATAAAAAATAAAAAAAAATAAAACTCTAATGGACAAGTGTTGTGACCCTAAGTCTGTGTTGACCAGGGAGTGGGGTGAATATTCTGATAGTCAAAGGATTCTTGTCAGGATACTTATTCAGCAACAGTCAGCACCCTACCCAGATCCTAAACTTAAAAAAGAGAGACTCTTCCCCTTCAAAAAATAAAATTTAAGAAGACAGAGGGAGATGAAGAACCACTCTCCCTCTTCAATCTGGTACTTACTTAACTCCAAATGATTTGGATGTTAAAGGATTTAGCCAAGAAATAAGAGTAGAATTTGGATAAGTTCTGCTGTCCTAGAACTTACCTGACAATTTCCAAAGCCATTTATTATCATTTCCTGTCTTCTTTGATGGAGTGGAGAGCATAAATTCTTTCTCATGAAGGGGAATCACCAGTCTTATATCTTCATAGTTAATTTTCTAGGAAATGAGAAAATCTTTTTCACAACTTCTGGCTATTGAAACTCATAAAAGAACACTTACTGGTCAAGCTTGGTTATATGACCACAATGAGGGTAACAATGTCTTTTGTTGACAGACAGAAAAAATACCCACCATAATTGGCCAGGACTAATTCACTGTTGACAAATAAGTGGATCTCACCAGTGTCACATGATTGTAATAAGTGAAAAAATAGGCTCTCTAAGGAAATAATAGCAAAATGGCTACCATGCTCTTCACCACAGAAATGGTACTAAAGAAATTAACAGCCAATGGCAAACTAATCAAGTACAGATCTGTGGTGAAATAACTTTTGTAATTAAATACTTTGTAATCACAGGACCATCTATATGATAAACAGGTTAAAGAAGCTGTACATTGGTGAATGGGATAGTGGCAGAGGATACTGTTCCTTTCCAGCAAGAAAGCTGACACTCAGAGAGCTTTACTGACACTATTAATGCTAACAGTACTGGGACTTGACCCCAGGGTTCCCAAGCCCTAGTTCAATTCACCTTCAACTAAACCATATTCCTTTTACAAAAGAAAAAATATGATCAGACAATCAAGGCCATCCTGAATGCACATAAGTATTCTAATAATTACAGAAACATGAACAAAAAGAGAGTGAGAAGTAGAAACATTTTTATGAAACTGGGACCAGAGGTGGACTTGTGTCACACACTACACTTTTTTCTTTCAAGTGCATTTTTTAACAAGAGTTCAAACATGGTTCAATTAGGGGTGGAGGAGCTAAATTATGAAACTTTTATGGATCTGTTGCTGTGTCTTATATCAAATTCTTGACCATTCTCACTATTTTAGATCTGATTTATGATGACGTAGGAGATTTCATGTAGATCATTGCTAAAATATGTGACCATGTGAAAATGAAGGTGGAGAAAGAACCTGAAATCATTTAAGGAGGTCATTTAAAATTTGAGGGAGTAAAACAGATAAAATGGAGAACAGCAGCAAAATGAAACCCAGCAATGTGGGTCCTGAGTGGCAAATCAGGGGCAGAGAAGCAGCAGTTGCTCACAGCTGGAAAATTCAGTGAGTGCTCATTTCAGTGGCCAGTTTTGAACATGTCAGCTTAATTATGATGCATCATAGTTGACAGCAATGCATATGGAACCAATTACAGTACATGTTAAAATCAATTATTGCATATTTCAGCTATCCTAAACACTGTAGCAAGTGATCTGTGCATTGCTGCAGATTTCAACTCCACTAATCATTTTTACTATCATGGTTCAACAAGAAACAAAATATATATTATATGTATTTCATAACTAACTTCTAATGCAAAGCCCTGAAAGAGTAGCATAGACAAAAGTCTAAATTTACATCATACCTATTTTGAAAAGAATAACAAAAATTAAAATTCTTTGCTATCTACAACTCAGGTTCGTTCAGTTGAATCCACTTTAGCTTCCTTACCAATAGTAAAGTCTGTATCCCAGCTGCAGTATGTTGTCTATTCTGTTTACCCTGTTTTTGTGCCTTTCTTCTCCCTTCAGATTTCTAGCTTATTTTTTCCTTTAAATTCCACAGCTTACTCATTTTCTGTTTACTTTTTTAATACACCAGCAAATAGCAAATTTATTGGAAAAAATTAGGAGAAAGAAGCAGTGGCAATAACTTCAAAAAAGTGAATGTGTATGAATATGGCTCTCATTAGAGATTTACATGTTTTCTGGTTGTATTGAAACAGCAATGGCTCATATGCCTTGGTTAGCTCTAAAACAGGTTTACTATGAAGAAGAGTTATATTCTACAGACTTGGATTTCTACTTTCTGTCAACTGTGCATAGCAGAAAGCAGTTGCAGAAAACCACAGCCTCTGGCCTGTTTGAGGATTTGGAGACTCACACTGGTCCCTTGTGGTAGGAATTTGTCTACACAAATCCTCCTGCTCTGGGATGAGAGACCAGAGCTCTGAGGTGACTGAACATTCTAAGAAAAGCCATACACCTAATAAAACTTGGCTCTAAGAGCAGGTGGGCGTATATCCTGGGAAAGGGATTAGTGGTGTCTGAGTCAAGAAAAGCTGAGTACTCCAAGGCAGGGAAGAGGAAAACAGCCCATGTGATTTAGTCAAGATATTGTTGGGCTGGATGTTGGGAACCCTGGCTTCTCTGCTCAGCAGCTTGCACAGGTGGGGCAAGGCACTCAATGCTTCATTGTCCTCCAAACACAGCACAGAGGATACAGACCAAAGGCAGAATTAGGCCTCTGAATCTGCTTCTGGAACCATGGGAAGGAGAGCTACTTCATATTGAAGTTCTGAGGATTAGGGTGGGAACCCATTATCTTTGTTCTGTGGCTGCAAGAGGGACCCCACATATTGATAAGTTCTTTAATTCATTCATGTATACATGCATGCATTCAAGTGGCATATACTTTTAACAAGCCCTATAGATACACACTTACAACAGTGGAGCTAATAAATTTGTAGGGAAGACAAGTACATAAATAATCACATAGGTGTTAAGGGAAGAAAGATAACCCATTCACTCCTAGGGTTGTATTCTGGATAAAGGAAGAGAATATGGGTTATATGCAACATATGCCTGGAACCAACCACAAAGAGCATGTGAAAAAAGGAAAACAGAAGAAATCTAACACCATAGGTTTCCAAGAATTCAATGGTCTCTTAAGTCTATCTTTATCAATGTTTTTTTAAGATATCTTATGTTCCTATGAATGGGGACCTTAGCTGGGTGGGAAGTGACCATTTGTGAGTTGGAAGACAAGGCCCAGAAACAGTTTGGGACAAAGGAGTATCTGGGTCAGGTCCCGGCAGGAGATAGAATTCATCTTTATGACTCAAACATAGAGGTTCTGTTGAAGGAGCAACAGATAGCATTGTGGGCAGAGTGACCTGACAAGTACTGGAAAAAAACCCAGAGACCAAGCACAGTGGGGAGGTCTCACTCCCCTAGAGGACCTGGAGCAAGTGATGAGGGGCTGCCAGGTGAAGAAGTTCTAGCCCAGGAAGGAAAGAAACATCTGCTGCCAGAACTGTGGCCCCAACTCAGGGAGAAAATGGAGGAAAACATACTTCCACCTCTGCCCCCTGGCAACTCTCCTCTCCCTGATCTCTTTGATGGGATTCTGGGTGTGAAAGTTCATATAGATCAGTTCTATGGATACAGAGCAGTTTAGAGAAAGGCAAAGAAAAAGGTAATATTTATATGGCACATTGAAATGAACAGATAGGACTGCAAATGGCCAGATAAAGACTATGGCAGCTCTGGACTATGTCCAATTGCCCTGAGGGTTCAGAGACAATTATCTCAATGTATCTGCAAAAACACCTGGCACTCCAATTGGTAAGCTCTAGAAGGAATTTGCCAGAGTAAAAAGTGTGCAAACAGGAACCAAGAAGAAAGGCAGTTTGGGGATGAACACATGTTATAAGCAAAGGTATAGCATATGGATACCCCTGACATGTTTGGGGCAGTCCTATATGATTGGAAAGGGGGACTTAGGACATTACCTAAGACGGCCATGCTAAGGAGTAAGTACTTTATTCTAAAACAATGGAAGGAAGTTAGAGGCTTCTAAGAAGGGCACATTTAGTTCACCTCTCTGTCCACAAGTGCATACATGCATCTACTTTTGATTCAAATGGGCTCAGTAATAAGCTTGAAAGTACCTTCTGCTAATGAAATCTCACCAGCAAAACAATCTTCTATGTAGTAGTTGAGAACATAGGATTTGATGTCTGAATACTGGGTGTATGACCTTAGTCAATCTACAGACTGTGCCTCTGTTTTGTCATCTGTAAAATAGAGATAGAAATAGTACTGACTTTATAAGATTGGTCTGAGGAATAAATAAGTTAATATTGGAAAATATATTAGTTACTCATAATTCATCTTCATAGTAGCCATATGTCATGAATAATAGTTACATATTCAAAATGGATATTATCATGAACACTTATAAACGTCCTTCAAAGAATGCTGAAAATATATACCTGGAGAGCCCCTATAAGGAGATTTGAGCTACAATAAATTATGATGAGTAAATATATCCTGCAAATTCTTGAAAATAATATACAAGGAATCATAGCTGAGCCTGGGCTTTAAGCTTATCAAAATTATTCAGGAAACAGAGCAGAACAAAGACCTTTGAGAGGTTTCTACACAAATTCCATGAAAAAAGACAATGACTACACCCTCTCTATTAGTGAATGTACACATATTGTAACTATCTCCAGACCTACAAAGTTTTTTGGGGGGCATGTGATAACATTCTAGAGGTAAGCTCTCAAAATCATAATATAGCTGTTTCTCTGAAGGCACTGAAATCCAGAGTACTAGGCAACTGAGACCAGTACCCAGGTTGCCCATAACCCTCACCATCTAAATCTCTAGTAGCTCTTTCATAGTGTCACTGATACATACTCATTTCAACAAATTATCTTTTCCATCCAATATGAATCACTTGGAATAAACAGCAAGTGCAAACACCAATATGTGGTCTGATCCTTCAAATAAAATACATGAAACATGTCACAGTGTTTTTATTACCCTATGCCAAAAAATGCAAAATCTTTTTTGTTTGTTTGTTTAACTGGAGACAACTGTAGCACTATGGTTGACATTCATTCTTCTAAAATGTCTAACATAAAGGGATGGGAGGCAGGAAACAACAGAGGGAGGAGAGGAGAGGGAGCAGTGTCTTGCAGTTTTTCAGACTGAGTACAGATTCCTCATCATATCTTTTTTCTTTTTTTCCCCTGCTTTATATTTGTAATTGTTTTTCAAACACAGTTATCTCCATTTTCCCCTCATCATTTGCCTTAACCCACACATAACCACCTCTACCCTCAATTCTACCACCCTTGACTTTATCCACGTGAACTTTGCACATGTTCCTTGATGACCCTTCCCATTTTCCCCATTATCACCTCCCCCATCCACTCTGGTTACTATCAGTCTGTTTTTATTTCAGTGTCTCTGGTTATATTTTGCTAGGTTGGTTGGTTGGTTGGTTGATTAGGTTCCACTTATAAGTGAGATAATATGGTATTTGCTGGCAAGGTTGTGGAGAAAAGAGTACCCTAGTACACTGTCGATAGGAATGCAGACAAGTGAAGTAGCTGTGGACAACCCTACGGAATTTTCTCAGAAAGCTAATAATTGAACTGGCTTTCCACCCAGCATTTCCACTGCTGAGATTATATTCTAAGACTCCTAAAACATCAATTCTAAACAACCTATGAACCTCAATGTTCATGCCAGCACAATTTACAACAGCCAAGTGCTGGAAGCAACTTAGGTGCCCATTAGTAAATTAATGTATCAAAAAATATGCTACATTTACAAAATGGAATACTAATGAGTAAAAATGAAGAAGGAGCTCCTACTCCTCTCAACAGCATGGATGGGTCTGGAAAGCATTATGCTAAGTGAAATAAAAAAGGTGGTAAAAGACAAATACAATATGATCTCATTTATTCCTAACACTTCATCATTTCACAGCAAGACAGCCATTTTCCTGTTGTTACTCTATTTTTATTGTTGTTTAAATATAGTTGTCTCCATTTTACCCCAACCACTCCACCCCAACACACCAATCTCCAACTCACACCTTTGATCCAACCCCCTTCAGCTTTGTCCATGTGTCCTTTATGCATGTTCCTTGATGAACCTTGCACATTATTCCATGTTATCACTCACTTCCCCTCTGCTTACTGTCAGTTTGTTCTTTGTTTCAATGTTTTTGGTTATATTTTGCTTTCTTGTTTGTTTTCTTGATTAGGCTCTATGTACAAGTGAAATATATGGTATTTGTTTTCACTGTTTGGTTTCACTCAGCTTAATGCTCTCCATTTCCATCCACATTGTTCCAAAGGGTAGGATCTCCTCTTTTTTCTGCTGCATAGTATTCCATTGTGTAAGTGTGCCATTGATCCTTGATCCACTTATTTTGATTGGCAACTAGGCTGCCTACAATACTTGGCTATTGTAAATTGTGTTTCTATGAACATTGGAATGCATAGGTTCTTTTGAATTGGTGTTTTGGGATTTGTAGGGTATAATCCTAGCAGTGGAATTGCTGGGTCAAAAAGCAGTTCCATTTTTAGTTTTCTGAGGAAATCCCAGTCTCTCACAGAGTCTTCACCAGTCTGCATTCCCACCAACAGTGTACTAGGATTCACTTTTTTCTACAACCTAGTTAGCACTTGCTGTTTGTAGATTTGCATGATGGCATTATGACCTGTGTGAAGAGGTATATTATTGTGGTTTTAATTTGCATCTCTCTGATAGCTAGTGATGCTGAGCATTCTTTCATATGTCTCTGGGCCCTCTGTATTTCCTCCTTGAAGAAGTGTTTGTTCAGGTTCTTTGCCCATTTTTAATTGGGTTGTTTGTCTACATAGAGTTGAGTTGTGTGAGTTCTTTATATATTTTGGAGCTCAAACCCTTGTCTGAGGTATCATTTGCAAATATATTTTCCCATAAGTTTGGTTCCTTTTTCATTTTGATGATGTTTTCTTTAGCATTGCAGAAGCTTTTTATTCTGAAGTCCCTTGTTATTCTTTCCTATATAGCCCCTGCTCTAGGGGACATGTTAAAATATTGCTGTGTCAAATTCTGAGATTGTCCAGCCTGTGCTCTTCTCTGGGACTTTTATGGTGTAATAACTTATATTTAAGTCTTTCATCCACATTGAGTTTATTATTTTGTGTGGTGTAAGTTGGGGCTAGGATCATGTTTTTTCCATCTACCTGTCCAGATCCCTGAATACCATTTGTTGAGGAGGCTATTTTTAATCCATTTTATGATTCTGCTCCCTCTGCCGAATATTAATTGACAATAGGGACTTGGGTTTGTTTCTGGACTCTCTATTCTGTTCCATTGATTAATGTGTCTGTTCTTATGCCAGTACCAGGACATTTTGATTACAGTGGCCTTGCAATATAGTTTGATATCAGGTGTTGTGATCCTTCCTACATTGTCCTTCTTTCTCACAATTGCTGTGGCTATTTGGGGTCATTTATAGTTCCATATAAAATTTTCAAACATTTGATCTATATCAGTGAAATGTGTCATTAGTACACTAATAGGGATTGCATTGAACCTATAAATTGCTTTGGTAATATGGGGATTTTGATGATGTTAATTCTTCCAATCCATGACCATGATACAAGCTTCTATTTTTTAGTGTTTTCCTTTATTCCCTTCTACAATGTTGTGTAGTTTTCTGAATATAGGTACTTTATCACCTTGGTTAGGTTTATTCCTAAGTACTTTATTTTTCCTGTTGTTATATCAAATAGGATTTCCCCCCTGATTTCTGCTTCTGATATGTTGTTGCTGCTGTACAAAAATGCCTTTGATTTCCTATTTTTAAGATTGTATTTATTTAGTTTTAGAGAGAAGGAAAGGAAAGGAGAAAGAGAAGGAGAGAATCATCAATGTGTGGTTGCTTTTCACCCTCCCCCATGTGCCCTGACTGGGAATTGAACCAGTGAACTCTTGGTACATGGGCCGGAACTCAATCCTCTGTACCACACCAACCAGGACTGTCTTTCATTTCTCAATATTGACTTTGTATCCTGCTGTTTTGCCAAATTCACTTATTAGTTCACTTAGTTTTTTGGTGGAGTCTACAGGATTTTCTATGTACACTATGATGTCATCTGCCAAATAGGACAGTTTTGCTCCCTTCTTTCTAGTTTGCATGCCTTTATTTCTTCTTCTGGTCTGATCCCCGTGGCTAGCTCTTCCAATACTATGTTGAATAAGAGTGGTGAAAGTGGACATCCTTGTCTTGTTCCTGATCTTAGTGGGAAAGCTTGTAGTTTTGCCTACTGAGTATGATATTGGCTGTAGGTTTGTCATTTGTGGCCTTTATTATGTTGAGGTATGCTCCCTCTACTCCCACTTTGCTGCGTGCTTTTATGATAAATGAGTGCTGTACCTTATCAAATGATTTTTTCTGCATCTATCAGATATGATCATGTGATTTTTATCTTTTAATTTATGTGCTGCATCATGTCTATTGAAATGTGAATGTTTTATTATCCTTGCATCCCTGGGATCAACCCTACTCAAACATGGTGTATGATGTTTTCAGTGTATTGGTGGATGCAGCTTGCCATTATTTTGTTGAATATGTTATTGTCTATGTTCATCAATGATATTGGACTGTAGTTTTCTTTCTTTGCTGTGTCCATCTGTTTTGGGAATTAGGATTGTACTAGTTTCATAAAAGAGGTTGGGAGTCTTCTTTCTTCTTATATTTTTGGAATACTCTGAGTCAGATACAGGTTAGCTCTTCCTTAAATGTTTTTGAAACTTCTCCTGTTTAACAGTCCAATCCAGGGCTTTTGTGTGCCAGGAGTTTTTTGCTTACTGCTTCAATTTCACCACCTCTTATTAGTTTGCTCAGGCTTTCTGCTTCTTCTTCATTCAGTTTTGGCACATAATATTTGTTTAGAAATTTGTCCATTTCACCCAGGTTTTCAAATTTCTTGACATATTTCTGTTATTTGTAATTTCTTACAATCCTTTTAATTTATGTAGTATCCCTAGTAATCTCACCTCCTTCACTTCTTATTTTGTTTATTTGGGTCCTCCCTCTTTTTTTTTTCTTGATAAGTCTGGTTAAAGACATGTCAATTTTGTTTGTTTTTTCAAAGAAATGGCTCCTGGAATTATTGATCCTTAGAATTGTGTTTTTAGTCTTTTTGTCATTTAATTCTTCTCTGATCTTGGTTATTTTCTTCCTCCTACTCAATCTGGACTTTGTTTGTGTTTGTTCCTCCAGTTTTTGTAGATTTAGGGTCAGATTATTTATTTGAAATATTTCTCTTTTTAGGTAGCCCTGTATCACTATGAACTTTCCTCTCAGGACTGCCTTCACTGTATCTTGTATGTTTTGAACTGATGTGTGTTCATTTATATTTTTTTCTGGAAACTTGATTCTTCCTTGATCTCATTCTTAACACATTCATTGTTTAATAGCATGCTATTCTATCTCCACAAATTTAAGTGTATTTGACTTTTTTTCCTTGAGTTTGGTTTCTAGTTTCAGGCCCTTGCAGTATAAGAAAATGCTTGATATTATTTCAGTTTGTTGAACTTGTTCAGGCTTGATTTATGTCCTATCATGTAGTCTATCTTTGCAAATGTTCCTTGTGCTGTTGAAAAGAATGTGTAATTTGCTTCTTTGGGATGAAATATTATGTATCTATAATCTGCTAAATCTATCTGATCTAGGGCATTGTTCAATGTCACAATGTTTTTGTTGATATTTTGTTTGGAAGAGCTAGCCATTTTTCAAAGTGAGGTGTTAAAATCCACTACTCTATGTGTGCTACTTGCTGTCTGTACCTTTCTTGAAGTCCTCCAAGATTTTTCTCATATATTTGGGTGCTCTTATTTTGGATGCATATACGTTTACAATATTTATGTCTTCTTGATGGATTCTTCCCTTGAGTATTATGACATGTCCTTCAAAGTCTCTTATTTGTTGACCTTTGTTTTGAAGTCTATTTTGTCTGATATGAGTAATGCTACACCAGCTTTTTTTCTTGCTCATTTTCTTAGAATATTTTTTTCCAACCCCTCACTTTCAGTCTGTGTAGGTGTTTGTTCAGAGGTTGGTCTCATAAGCAACATATGTGTGTGTCATATTTTCTTATCAATTCAGCTACCTTATTTCTTTTGATTGGGGCATTTAATCCATTAACATTTAAGGTTATTATTGATAGGCACTTATTCATTTTTCTTACTTTGTACCTGTGTTCCTCTTTCATGCACTCTTTTTCTTCCTCTTCTTAAAGCATTCCCTTTAGCATATTTTGCATTGTTGGTTTGGTGAAGTTGTGTGTATTCTTTCATCCTTTGTTTGTCTGGGATATTCTTTATTTCACTTTCCCTTTTAATTGAGATCTTTGCTGGGGAGAGTAGTCTTGGTTTCAGGCTTTTGCTTTTCATTACTTGGAATATTTCTTACCATCCCCTTCTGTCTTATAGTGTTTCTGTTGAGAAATCAGCTGCTAGCCTTATTGGAGTTCAGTTGTGTGTTATTTCTTTTTTCTTCCTTGCTGCTTTTAATATTTGCTCTTTACCTTTAAAACTTGGCATTTTAATTATGATGTATCTTGGAGTAAGCCTCTTTGGGTTCATCTTGATTGGGGTCGTCTATGATTCCTAAACTTGCATGGCTTTTCCCCTCTACAGGTTATGGAAGTTTTCTGTCATTAATTTTTCAAACATGGTTTTTATTCCTAGCTCCTTTGATTCCCCCTCTTGTATTCCTGTGATTCCAATGTCATTGTGTTTCATGTTCTCTTGTAATTCCCTTAAATAATCTTCATATTTTTAGTCTTTTTTCATGCAGATTTACTACCTATGTGTTTTTTTCTACCTTGCCTTCCCCTCAGTAATTCTGTCCTCTGCTTCATCCAACTTGCATATAATTCCTTTAGTGTATTTTTTTTAATTTCAGATATTGTATTATTCATTTCTTCCTGGTTCCTGTTTATAGTTTCTATTTCCTTTATCATACTGTTGTAGTTCTCACTCATTTCTTTGTAGTTGTCTGTGAATTCCTTGAGCATCCATATAACCATTCTTTTGAATTGTGTATCTGATAGTTTGCTTGCCTACACTTCATTTAGCTCTTTTACTGGAGATTCTTCCATTACTTCAATTGGGGGTTATTTCTTTGTCTACACATTCTAGGTGACTTTTTTGTTTGATTCTGTGATGCTCTATTTTGACAGGTCTTTATAGAGTGAAGTTATGTGGTAGGAGTTCTGTGGAACTCAGTGGTGTGGTCTCTTTGATCTCATTGCCTGGATACTCTCAGATTGACCATTCTTCTGTTTTTGTGGGCTCTCTTATTGTCCTTGGATTTACCTGTTGGTGGCTTCTTTGCTGGTATGTTCCCTCCTTCAGTGGGTTTACTGGATTTCACAACTTCAACCTTATCTTGAATATGATCAGGGACAGAGCAAATGCAAATTGGAGTAAAACAGTGGAAGAGTATTCTGTGGGATTTAAAGTACTAGCAAGTAGAGAACACATAGGAGATCATTTGAAGAAGTACAGCAATAACCATGATATTTCACCCAAATAGCCACTTTTAATAAAAGGTGAAAAAGAGCCCTGGCTGGTGTAGCTCAGTGGATTGAGCGCAGGCTGCGAACCAAAGCATCGCAGGTTCGATTCCTAGTCAGGGCACATGCCTGGGTTACAGGCCAGGTCCCCAGTGGGGACCACATGAGAGGCAACCACACATTGATGTTTCTCTCTCTCTCCTCCCTCCCTTCCCCTCTCTAAAAATAAATAAATAAAACCTTAAAAAAAGGTGAAAAAGAGATAAGACTATTATTAGAAGGGAAGGAGACTGTAAGATGACTTTAGAAAGCAGAGCACTTATGCAAGGTTTGATGGTGAGATACAGTAAGAGTAAGGGGTAGAAACTTGGCATAGTGTGCAAGAGAATAAAGTTGACCACAACAGTTATAAATCTCAGGACAATGGTGAAATGGATTAAGACCAGGGAAGAGTGTTTTACAGGATTTGGAATCACAATAATATGATAAGGAGTATATAATCTAAATAAAAACAACAAAAAGTAAAAGACCAGATGATGGCAGCAAGATAGGTGGGAGTAGAGCCCACTTCCCCCAATGCATGGTTGGAACACCTCGCTGATCTTCTGAGGAACAAGGTGAACAGCCAATGGTATCCCAGCATATATTAAAGTTGGAGGCCAAAACTGCAGAAGACATTGAAAACTCGGATGGTAAGGAGATTGCTTTGGGACAATAGGTCCCTAGGACTAGCAAGGGGACCAGGGCAGCTGCAGCCCCAGACCTGGCACCCATCAGGTCTGCAGCAGGATTCTTGGAAAAGAGCCAGGTCAATGGCTCTCCCCTGTCAAACATGAGGTTTGAGCAGCACCAGGATGGACCTGGATGCTTGAAGTTGCTGGGGAGAATAGGGACAAAATGGCAAACACATGGGGCCAGTGTGTCCACAGTGTGTACCTGTGGATGCCAGCTAGGAAAAGCTGGGCTCTAATGGGCCCTGACCCGGATATTCCCTGGTCTGGTTGGAGAGTTGGGCTGTGTGAGAGGCCAGGCACTTGTTTGGAGTGGCGGGTTTGAATAGGAGGAATTTTTCAAATAAAAAAAAGGAACTCAGTGGCCATTTAGGGAATTCTCCCACAGCAGCCACCCCTGCCTCACCCAGCTGTACCTGTGCAGTCTCTGCAGCCTTGGTATTGGGTCTGCCTCTGCTGCCACGACTGTGGCTGTGCCCCTACCCCCAACCGCAGTGGCAGAGGGTGCCCAACCACTCCCGAGACCCCAGTGGTGTGCCACCAATCCAGCTGTCCACCACTGCACTGCAGTTGCTGCTGCAGCAGTGGAGGCCAGCGCATGCCAAACACTAATGCCCTATAACTGCATTCCCACTGCAGTAGTAGATGTGAGAGCTCACATTCTAAGCCCCAGAGATAGTGTGCACCAAAACCTATAGCCTAGTGGGTGCCCACACCACCCCAGCAGAGGTCAAGCACTCATGCCCCCAGCTCTAGGGACAGAGACTGCCTGGCCCCCCCACCCAAAGGTACAATGGCCTGCCCCACCACCCCTGGCACAGCAGCAGAGGATACAAGCGCCCCTGTCAGCCGCAACATCCATAGCAGTGTCTTCACCCTGTAGGCCCAACTGGCTTGCTAAAAGGAAAGTGGAGACACCCCCACAGAGAAGAACAGCAGGATTCGGGGATTCAGCAATTCCCAGAAAGATGTAACTCAGTGGGGGAGCCAAAGTACCCTGAAGAGACTCTGAGAGTTCCTAGCCTGAAGATCAGCAAAGACAGATAAGGTGAGTTGCCCTAATTGGTGTACCCCCAAAACAGCACAACTGGTGGACTGAAGGCATAGACCAGGTATAGAAGAGCACTGGGGGCCAGGAAGCAACCTGAGGGACTAGGTTGGAGGCTGGGCAACAGCAAAGAGGGCAGCTCAGATCTGGCCCCCATCCCCGAAAAACCACAGGAACAGAGAAAAGCAAAACCAATCCCGGTTCAGCCTGCTGCAGCCAGGAAGACCAGAAGAACTGTCTTGGTCAGTTTAAAGCTAGCAGGAGACTTTCTTTCTTTCCTTTCTTTCCTTTCTTTCCTTTCTTTCCTTTC
>JAPYXV010001829.1:0-13718 GCA_028533065.1 Trachops cirrhosus | reverse complement strand
TCAAAGGGCAGGTCCATTTTTAGTTTTCTGAGGAAGTTCCATACTGTTTTCCACAGTGGTCTTACCAGTCTGCAATCCCACCAACCTTTTTCTCCACAACCTCTCCAACACTTGTTGTCTGTTGTTTTATTTATGATGGCCATTCTGACTGGTGTGAAGTGGTACCTCATTGTGATTGTCTTTTTGAGTCCTCTGATTACCTTGATCTCTTTTTGGTTTCTTTTAAAAACTAATCTGTTTAGTGACCTTCACACATCAACACAGTGCTGTAAATAAAGATCACAATTTACTATCAGTGGTGAGATTAAAGCTATAAAGATCTATTTTATTGGTTTTATTTTCATTCCAGTGAAAGCTTTTTTTACATTTTTCTAAAAATTAGGACTAAAGGGACATGAGAAAGTAAAGTCTCCAGGTACTCTTGTTCAGTTCTTATAGCCCTATATGTTAGGTGGGATTACCTCCATTTTAAATATGAGAAAATTGAGGTTCAGAATGAGTAACTTGGTTAAGATCAAACAGAAAAGTGGTAAAGAAAATACTTAAACTCATGTCTGATTTCAAAGACTTATTTTCACTGTATTGGCCTACTCATCAAAAGCCAGCTCTATTTATTAGTAGTAGTACTAGTTTTAGTAGTAGTAGCACTGATACTATTATAATCATTGTTAGTAGTATTAAACAAGTCATTCTAGGTATAATTTTATAATTAGACTTTAGATGAGTTATGGAAAGACTTTTTTAAGAATAGCCTTTCTTTGATCATATGAATAATATATTTATTTCATAAATTTTAGAATATAAGAAAATAACCTATGAGTTTCAAGGTTCTGTATAACACAAGTAATATGTTAATTCAAAGCAAATACTCAAACTAAAGCAAAATCAAATTTGAGGAAATAAGATGGTCGAAAAGAGGTTCCTTTGTTCTCCCTTTTTTCAGTGCTATGAAAAATAAAAAGAGCAGTTCCCTTTAATAGATTACCTCATTCCCTTTTTGAGTTTCTCTATGTTTTTCAATGACTTCTCATGTTTAACACTGAGAGATAATAGTCTTAATTCCAAAATAACTCTTCCTACCTAGTAAATGATATGTGTGTGTGTATGATGTGTATGTATGTATGTGCGTATATGTATGTATGTATAAGGAAAGTATAATATGTGAAATTACATTTCCTAGATGCGTGAAATGGACTGTGTGGTCATATTGAGGCCAACTATTTTAAAATGTATGGTTCCCTGCATTTTTCTCTACATTACAAAATACACTTTTATAATCTACTAACTGTAATAGGTAACTAACTTAATGACGCATTACTAAGCAAGTATAATTCAGTTCTCTAGTGGGAAATATATATGGTGTTGGTAAAAGATATAGCAGTATTGTATTATTTTGACTGTTTACTGAATTGCCCTTCTACTGAAGACAGAAAAGTAGAATTTATATGCTTTTGAAGTTAGTTACAATAGTATATGTGAATAAATTAAAGATAATCCCATTAAATATGAGACAAAGTAAATTTGCATAATAAGGAGTAGTTATGACAGTGAAAGTCTTATGTTTGTCAAGATAATCTGTCTTCTTAGCTTCCCATGGTTTCCTGTTTCTAGTTCACAGGGAGTTTCGTATGTCTGAAACTGAATGGGAGTCCCTAGACAGAAGAAATGAGGCTTTAGTCCATACTGTAGTAGCCCTTTCACAGCTTGGTCTGCAGATTGACTTCATCTTATTTTCTGAAATAAGTTCTATAACTAATTATAGAAACCTGTGGGGAAAGTTGCAATGACTAATAAATCAGCAGTTAGTTGCCCTTGATGTTAGACAGCCTCTTCTCCAAAATTCGCCCCACAGCATGGCAGACCCCCCTGCACAATTTACTAACAGTGGAAATAAGCACATGTTCAGTAACTCAGGTACCTTGGCTCCCAGGAACTTCAGAAACACTGTGCCTGGAGTATAGCCCTCAGTTTATACAGCAGGTCTCTCCCCAACAGATTAACAGCATTAAGAAGAGTAGCATATTCCTTCCACAGCCCACCTATTTGCTCAGGAACCTCAGAGGAGCAAGAACAGGTAGAAGGTTATTCAGTGATACCCACAACTTGTATGTTTTTCTGTGTTCAAGTAAAACAAGAAGGATCAATAAAAATTACAGAATACCTGGCTCTAATAAAGGACAAGATTAAGACAGGGAAAAAAAATACATGTATAAAGTGTTCCCATACCCCGATCAGGAGCTCTCCAATCATGTCAGTTTTGCTCATTAGTTTGCATTATTAGCTAGTTATTTCCTGTCTGATTTCCTGAAGGGAAGAGGCTCCTGGTGGACATCTTACAGCTTCATAGTTAGGTTGCATTCATTGCATCTTCCTCAGTCCCTGTCAGCCTTCCCCTTTCCAATGTCTGTGGCTTCTTACAATAGTGACGTACTGACTTCTCATTAGGGAGTCCTATCTTATCTGTTGTTGTTCCCAGAAAAAAGTTTGCTTCATTTGTGAATAATTCTAACTGGGCAGGTAACACTGCAGTCTTGAGTTTCTTTTTCTTTACCTTTTCCATTTTTTTTCCCCAAAACTGGATTGCTGTTGCCAATACCTGAGGAACTGTCTGTCCTTGTCATCCAGGCACCTTTCCTCACTTAAATTGCAGCAGCAAGGCTACCACAAAACTAGAGAGATTAAGGGTCTATTCTGATCTGCCCCTGAATCCATCCCTGTTAATTTAGAAAATGCCTTACTGAACCACTGATGAAAATCAGTGGGGGCTAATGCAGCAGCTGGGGTCACCTGTTGCAAAAGGGATTCAGAGACTGCCCTCAGCAGTGTCTCACAGTGGGTATCACTGGCAGAACAGCCTGAGTAGGAGGAGGCGCCTGAGGCCATGGCACTCCCACTTGAAGGGGTTATCATTTGGGCCCACTGTGCCTGTTTGATTAGTTAAGCAGAGTCATGTAACTTGTGCATTTTTGCAGATCTTTCCAAAGCGCTGGAAAATAACTCTTAAGGTGGGTAATATGAACTAGGCAAAAGGGCATGTGTACTCTTACCACATCTGATCTACCCAGCAACTCTGGGTATGAAAAGAGTTTGCTCTCTTTGTGAACAGTGAATTCACAGAAGGCATTTGAGTCCCTGGGGCACCAAGAGAACAGGTCTGATTTTTTATCACATTGAGATGAAAAGGAAGTTGATGTGGTTTCATTCTTATTTTGCTGTTTCCCTTCCAAGTTATGTGGGCAACCATTCACCAACCTGATGCCTTAATTCTAGGACAGTCTTTTATCTGAATTCTCAGACTCCTTGTTCCTTCCTGTTAATCATTTCTGCTTCCCTGGCTATGTTTTGCATGTTGACTGTCAAGGGATTTAAGGGTAGCATCCATATCAGAACATTTAAAAAAGGTTGGCGGTTCTCTCTCTTCCAAATGGAAGGTACCCCCAGATCCTAAGGCCATTGGAAACCATCCATCCAAGAAGTCAACAATTGAAGCAAGTAAGGGTGAAGGGAGAATAGAGGGAGCAAGAGCAACAACAGAGAAGGGTTACAAACCTGGAGAAAGAGGAAGGAGCTTTCAGTTTCTTAATTCATTTTTATGGCTGTCCAGTTCATTTGTTTATTTCCTGAGATCCAAAGATACCAATAATTCTTTTACTTAAAGTTTGGTTTTTCTAAAAATCTCTGTAACTATACCAGTTTGTCCACTTCAAATGAGCCTTCCTCTGGCCATTGCAAAGCAGGATTTTTATAAGCTTGCTATTCAAAACATGACAGTAAAATAAGCCTTTTAAGAAAGAGACCCACTGGCAGGCTCTTTGTATATTTCTACCATTGAAGTCAATGGTAAATCACATGCAACCTTCAAGCCTACATTACCCAGTTTGCTCAACAGTAACTCAAAATTTGCAATAACGATTTGGAATTTTCCCTGGGAGCCCAATCCCACTGAGCTAAAGCAGATGAAGGGATACTTTTTAGCAAATATTCAGGGTTTCCTAGCTAATCAAAAGTGACCAAAATCTTCCAATAAATTAGCCCAGCAAAGGACTCACTTGAGGTATACCATCCTTATTACCAAATGGTCACAATAAAAAAGAAATTGAGGCCCAAAGGAATATACCAATTCATAAAAATATAATTAGCTACTTTTATTACTGAGGAAAAATAACCCTGAATTCATGCAGATATAGCCCATAAGTGGCTACAGTAAACACCCAGTTACTTTGTACCAGTAGTTATGTTAGGCTTATTCTAACACCCTGTTTTTCATAATTTTTATCAGGCTTACTCTGTTATAATTGTTTATCAGAACCTCCTCAGTTGCCCCTTATATTGTATCCAGTACATGTGATTAGTCACATCCTTCAACATGCCTCACTCAGTAGGGTTAGATTAAGTTCAGTCTCCCACAACCTCTCCTAGTCTGTGGAAGTCCCACCTGCACTGTGGACCCAGTTAGTAGGTCTGCTGGGACTTCATATTACCAGGGATGATTCTGGGCCTTGGCTGGCAAGAAATTCTAAGGTAGTAGCAATTCCAGGGATTTCCTAGTGAGCATTCATTTCTCTGGCCTGGTAAGTGGAAGATTGGCTTTCCCTCTCCCTGTAGGAGATAAAGATATTAGCCTGTCCCCTTGAGATTTAAGGCTGAGTGGAGAATGAAAGCCATCTGCTAATTGCATTAAATCTGATTTCAAGTTACTGTTGGGTTTTACTATACCTAAATGTGGAATACTGTGTTTTAGAGAAAACATGCCTTCGACTTTATAAAGTATTGCCAGATTGTTCTCCTGAATTGTTATCCCAATTCACACTCCCACCTGTAATGTATGAGTTCTTACATTCACACATCCTTGGCAACATCTGGTGTTTGCAGACTTTATTTTTCCAATCTGATGAGTGTGAAGTGGTGTCTCATTTTGGCTTTAATTTTCATTTCTTCACTATTGAGCATCTTTTCATCTTCATTGGTCATTTGGGTTTCCTCTTCTGTGAATTCACTGTTCATATCTTTTACCTTAAAAAAAAGAACTACTATTACTCTTCTCAATGTTAGGAGTACTTTATATATTCTGAATACTAGCCTTTTGGTTGGTACTATGTGTTGTAAATACCTTCTCCCAGTCTATGGCATTTTTATTTTGTTTATGGAGTCTTTTGCGTAAAGAAGTCTTATGCGCCCAAATGTATCAGTCTTTTCCTTAACAGAGTGTGTGGTTGCATATCTTCTTTAAGAAGTATTTTTCTATCCTGATGTGAACGTCTCCTATAATTTCTTCTAAGAGCTTTACAATATTTCTTTTCATATTGAAATCTTTGATCTATCTACAATTTATTTTTGTGTATGATGTGATATAAAAATACAGGTTTATTTTTCCCATATAAATAACCAATTGCCCTACTACTTACTATTTATTGAATAGTTTTCTTCACTGATTTGTAATGTCACTTTTATCATTTATACATGTGTATCCCCTTACTCTCACTTTTCTGTTACATGTTCTTTGTTTCTTTATCTTTGCCTATACCAGTATGACATTGATTGGATTTCTGTAGTTTTATACTAAATATTGATAACTAATGTAGAAGTTCCTCCTCTTTTGTTCTTTAAAATTGCTTAACTATTCTTGGCCTTTTGTTTTTTTATATTAATTTTAGGATCAGTTTCTCAAGTCCCAGAAAAAACTCTTTGAGGATTTTTATTGGAATTGCAGTGCACTATGGATTAATTTGAGAATTGCTTCTTCAGAAGTTGAGTCTTACCATCACTTAGGTCTTCTCATATTCCCTTTAATACAGTTTTTCAATTTTCATTTTCTTTATAAATCTCTAACATATCTTTTCTCTTAGGTTTGTTTAGTTTTTGTTACTGTTACAAATAAAATTGTTTCTTAAATTAAAAATTTTAATTGGACAGGAACAAATATAGAGGACACATGGACAAAACTAGGGGTGTTGGAAAGGGGAGGGAGGAGGGGAGGAATGGGTGGGTGGGCTGGAATGGGAATAAAGGATAGAAACTGTACTGAATAAACTAAAATAAAAAAAAGGTAGAATCAGCAAAAAAAAATAATATTTTCCATGAAACCTAACATCACCTTGTGTCATTTGCTGGGGCATTGGTGTGAGGCTCTCCAATAGCCCTTCTCATCTAGAAAATGTGACTTCAAACTCCTCCATTCAGGGTTCGCCTGAAACCCCCAGTACATCTGATTTCAACTCTGATCGTGCCCCCGGCTCATTAGAAGGGGTGTGTGGAACCACAAAGTCTGTGTGGTTTGCTTGCATAGCCTTCAATATCTAAAAAATAAGGTGGTCTATCTCTTTTTTGTTTTTAAAATGGTTAGGCATATTTAGATGGTTCTAGTGCTTCCTGGGGGACCACTAGAACAGTATATTAATATACTTAATGTTTGACTTGTGCTAAAAGTTAGTAAAGCATTTATCTATTTCATTTATCCCTTCTCAGCCATAAGAAGTAAAGAATATCTGTTTCCATTATAGATAAGAAATGGAGCCTTCAGAGTTCAAACTATAAAAGAATGTTGTTACTGCATTCAAAACAGGGGACTTTTTTTTTTAAAACCATTAGAAGTGTTGTGTTGAATTATTAGGTTACAGTCATAAGCAGAACCTGGTGCTACATAAATACTTGTTGAATATATATGTTCTTAGACATTTTCTTTTAGGCACTACAACTGCTAATCCAGCTTTGAATGCCCTTTGTCATCATTAGTCCTTGTCTAACACAATAATGTTAAATAGACACCAAGTGTCTTCTCCTTGAAGGACATGGAAAGGGCTTCTTGTATGAGATTAAGCATTGTGCATATATTTTTCCTTTTAGTGCACGTGTGTACACTCTTTTACATGGTCACCATATAAGTTTTGTGCATTACTTAATCATTATATTGAAATACACACATAAGAACTCTTGAGAAAGAAGTTTTTAAAAACAAATGGGTATTCCATTCCATTGTTTTTACAGATTTTTTTTCTATGTAACTTTTTTTTTTACATTTGACCGAAATTATTCTCACTGTGTTTGAGGACCCTTTCTTTTCTTCCCATTCTGGTTAAAGAGAGCATGTAGCTTTCTGAGTAGTTAACCTTTACAACTTCACATTTGAAAACTTAATTTTCTTTATTCTCCACACAATAATCATTCCAATTTTCTTATTTTTTTTCCTCACAGATTTTCAATGCCTAGATTATCTTAATGTTTCTCGGAGCTATTCAACTCCACCCTAAATTTGAAACTTCCTATTTCTTTTGTAATTATGTGATCATTTCTGTTTACAAATTTGAATTAATTTAAATTTAAGTTTTGTTGTGTTTTAAAATAATCTTTCAGCCATGGAAACAAAGAAGTATTTTCCTGCCGAGGAATAAAATTGGCAGTGGATTGGTTTTTGGAAAGAGGCCACAAAGATATTACAGTTTTTGTCCCTGCTTGGAGAAAAGAGCAGTCCCGACCTGATGCTCTCATTACAGGTAAGCCGTGGTATCTGTTTATTTTTAGTTTCCGTGTATCCTTGTGCAGGTATCTGGCTCTGGCAGGTATTCTGTTGAACACTATGTTAATCTTTTTCTGTCTACCCAGTGTAACTGCACATGGTCTTGGTGGAACATCAGAGTTTTCAAGTCGAAAAACTATCTGATTATGCTAACTAAACAGTAATCCTTGTTATATAAGCCTCTTTTTTTAATTTGGAAATTTTTACTTCAAATTCTGTGAAATTCTGACCTTTAGAGACATGCTAGGTGTTGGGAGACCTAGATTCAAATTCTGGCTTTGCCATTTACTAGCCATAGAGTACCCTGAACCTCTTTGGACCCCAGTTTTCTCATCTGCTATAAGAATTAGATGAAGCGAATATCAAATTATGGTGACTACAGATCAGAAAAGATCTGTAAGACTCAGGATATGCTGTCTGGTACCAAGGGCCAGGAAATGACTCTATCCTAATACAGTATCTCGTTTTGCATTATTTTGTAATTTCTAAGTTTATGACTTTCAGGCAAAAATGCCCTTTGTGCCTGCTAATAATTATTGCTGAACATTTGCTCAAGTTAAGTGATTCTCAGCGCGAATCTAACCCTTCTCCCCGCCTCCACCTCCAACAGCAATAAAAGCTAAGGGACCTGTGTGAAAAAAATATACTTCAAAGTCAAAAGTAAATGGAGAAACCACTTACCATGTACCTGAAGTCTTATTTTAAGACTTTTCTTTTTATCTGTAATCATTATCAAACTAGCATAAGAACAGGTAGGCAAGTTATAGTGAAGTTCAGAGCCATGGACTCAGACCCCAGCCTATATAAACTGTAAGGCAGGAGAGGTTGGCATAATCCACCAGTCGTACCAAGACTCTGAATAACTCTATGGAGAAATTATACATACTTAGATCCTTATCTTACACCATGTAACAGTTGATTCCAGATGGCTGAAGAATTAATTGTCAAAAATTAAACCACTAGAGACTATAAATAGTCTCTGAATGGCTGGGAAGACCCATCTAAATTTAAAATTTTTAGAAGAAATTATGAAGGAAAAGATATTTAATTGCATCAAAATGTAAACTTCTATATTTGGGGAAATTTTCTTAAAAATGAGAAATCTTTTTATTTGCCTAAGGAAAAAACTACAACTAATAAACACAGAATCCATGTCCTTAACATAAAAATAGCTCATACACATTGATAATGCAAAATTCTCCCCAATATATAAATGGTAACATGGGAGGAGAAGACAGCTCACGGAAGAATGCAAGTGCCAAACAAGTGAAAAAAGTGTTCAACCTCATTAGTCATTAAAAAAATGTAAATTTAAACAAGTCTTATTTTTCACCCATCAGATTCACAGGACTAAAAAGCTGATAATACTCAGCGTTTTGAGGGAGTTACTTCTCCAGTGCTATGGAAACGTAAATTGTTACAACCATTCTGGAAAAGTTTGGTCTTAAAATATTAATACTCTTGGATCTACTATCTCCATTCTATGAATAATTCTACAGGAAATAAGCCGAGGTCTACACAGACTTCTGACTACAGAGGCATTAAGTGCAATATTACTTATAATAGAAAAAAAAGGAAACAACCCATACCTTCTTTTAAAATATGGTTCAATAAATTAGTATATATTGATGGAACAAAATATATATTAGGTTATTAGGCATAATTTTTAATGACCTGAGGAATGTTCTTTCACATAAAGGCAGGTTTTATTATTGTGTATATGTATATATACACACATATACATACATATATAAACAATGGAAAGAAAAATACGTAGAAAATGACTAAAAGGAAACATGCCCAAATATTAATGATAATCAAACTGAAAGAGACAAATAGTATTTAAACATGAAAATGAATAGAAAGTGTCTTGAGCACCAAGGGAATATGAGATCAAGAAGTTAAAATGTAACCTGGCTGGTGTAGCTCAATGGATTGAGCGTGGGCCTGTGGACCAAAGCATCACCTGTTCGATTCCCAGTCAGGGCACATGCCTGACCGGGGCCCTGGTGAAGAGGCCCCCAAGAGGCAACCACACATTGATGTTTCTCTCCCCCTCTTTCTCCCCGCCCTCTCTAAAAATAAATAAAATCTTTTTTTAAAAAAAGTTAAAATGATGGGCGTGGGTGGGGCAGGGGAAAGTGGTGGTGGGAAAATGGAGACAGCTATTTTGAATAACAATTAAAATGATTAAAAAGTGATAGTTTAGTTTTAAGAATTCCAGCACGATGTATCTGGAACAGAAAGGAAAGTGCATCTTTCTACTGTCAGAGGTTGTTAGGTGTTTTCTCCCCCAGGATGATAATTATCTTGACTCAAACCTTCAGACAGATAAGTTGAGTAGTCCCAAATCTTTTCACTCAGTCAGAAAAGAAACTTGATAAGAAATATTTTCAAGCTCTCAGATATAGATTCAGACTAGCAATTTTTCTAGTCTTCTGTTGATTTATCAAAAACTTAACAAGCAGGTACTCAGCTATGTATCAGGTACTGTGCAAGGACCTAGAGATTCAGTTAATTCACTAACTATACTAAACCTATATTTACTTAAGTTAGGATTACTTATCCTAACCAGTTATAATCTAATTATCACTAATTATCATCCTAATTAGTGTCATTTTTTTCTCATTAGCTGTTTAAGAAATGCAAAGTGAGAGAGATGGTGGTGACTGTTAGGTCAGCACACTAGCTCTTTCAGTCATTTTGGTGAAGATCCAGGCATATTTTACATGACTAAACGTTCTGACTAGTAAAGTACCCTGGATTATTCCTGAACATAGATAGTAAATAAACTTCAAGACCTCTGAATGTACATCATTAAGTAGTAATATATTCATTTGCAGATATTTATTGAGTATCTGCTGATGTGCTGAGTGCTGGTAGGTACAAAGATAAATGAGACAATCACACCTGCCCTCAAAATGTTTATCAGGGGAACACACAATAATTATAAAGTACAGAAAAATACACAGATCTTACAGTTGAGACTGGGCTTTTAATTTTGTGTTGGTTTTCTGTGACTTTTAAAGGAGACTAACAATTACATACATCTATAAACAAAATTAAGTAGAAGAAAAACACTGTTTATTGAGAGTTTTCTAGGCACTGTGCTAAGTGCTTTTACATATAAATAACTCATTGACTCCTCATAGCCCATCAACTGCTTTTGAGGACACACAAAAACAGGCTTGTAAGACCGATCACCATATATATAAAGTAGCAGAACCTGAGATCTATTCATAACTTGCTGATTTTAAGATCCACATTTCTTCCACTTCTCTGCTGTTTTTCAAAACCAAAGGTCTCATTTTGGTGAACTTTGAAATTTTATCAGGAACATCATGAAATCTGTATGCTAGTATCAGAGCAAGGTGACCCATGTCACTGTCCCACCCCCTCTTCCCGTATACCCTCCTCATACTTCTGTTGTAAACAAGGGCCTTGTTTACCTAGTTTACACGTGTTGTATCCAGTCCAGTACCTGACAGCTTCATGAGGAGAGGTCACTGTTAATCTCAGTGGCCATTAGCACTTAGCATAGTACTTACCATAGAGCAGGCATGTAGGGATTATCTGCACAAGAGATAGAGTTTTAAAAAAAATCAGTAACTTTGGTTAATAAGCACTGAGAAGTAGCAAGCCATTTTTTTAATGATGGTATCCATTGGCTTATACCTGGCACTTTGTGCCAGAATTCACAATGGTGAGACGACCAGGAGTAGAAGAGCAAAAGCAGGAAGAAAGGATGTAAGTCACAAGTTAATTCAGTTATGTTTAAATTTTATGCTTTTAAATTATTTTTAAGTTTTAAAGTTATGTTTTGTAAGTTCATTGGAGGGGGCTATTTTTAAAGCTTTTGTTATTGGACACCCTGAAGGAAAAATATTATTGGGAGTTATAAATTTGCTACATCTACAAACTATTAATCATAATCCCTAATTAAATGATTACATATATCCAGCTTATCTTATAAAATATTACAATGTATGAAGTTGCTATATATGTTTTGTATGTATTTATTCCTGAAATTCTACCCTGCAGATCAAGAAATTCTTCGTAAATTGGAGAAGGAGAAGATCCTAGTGTTCACCCCCTCCCGGCGAGTCCAGGGCAGGCGAGTGGTATGCTATGATGACAGGTTCATCGTGAAGCTGGCTTTTGAGTCAGATGGTATAATTGTGTCTAATGATAACTACAGGGATTTGGCTAATGAAAAACCAGAATGGAAGAAGTTCATAGATGAGCGATTATTAATGTACTCATTTGTCAATGACAAGTAAGTGAAACCAATTACTTACAAGTAATACTGCTTTCCAGAATTAAGATTATGAAAAGCTATTAAGAAACATGGAAAAATATGTTAAAAAGAGAAAGCATAAACTTTGTATTTGTAAAATGCTGAATGCATACAGAAAAGTGACTGCTAGGCAACACAGAAGTAGAAATTAATTGTATTAAGATTGTAGGATTGACTGTCTTCTATTTTTAAACTTTTAATGTCATATTGTTTTTATATTAATATTAAACACTGTATTTGCTAAGTGTTATTACTCAGCCATGTTGACTCTCCCTTAAGAGTTCATACGTTATTCACATTTTATGGGTAAATACTTGTTTACTTCAATTTCAAACAGTGACATACTAGTAGCAGAACTTTTCCATTATAACTGCTTTTCATTAGGCATGCCATGAGTTCTTGGTGGCGTTGAACAATCAATCAAAATAATAAGGTTTTTTTAAGTGAACATATCCTCAAGATTTTATTGTCACATAATAAAACAAAATATGAAGCTTATAAAAACAAAGTATGAGAACTGGATCACTTGGCCCTTTCTCTTATCTCCTGTCAGTTCAAAATGCCTGCATCTCTTAATAGCCAGCATTCCTTAGATCTGCAGCTGGGCTCAGTGCAGTTGAGCCTCAGCACAATCTTTGTAGTTTTAGCCTTTCTTCAGAAAATCAGTTCTGTCTGCCCACCACAGCCACTCTGCTTCCTGTCATAACACCACCTTCCCTGCGCACATAGAGAATCCCTGCCCTTCTTGTCCTGTGTTACTTTGTGGGGCTGATGCTTGCCACACTTCTTACAGAAAGACCGGCAGCTTTTAGGAATGTTCACCTCTGATCCCATCACTTCAATCCCTGGCCCCAAAGCCAGGTCCCTTCTGGGTCGAGCGCAGCAGCACTGGGTTTCTTTGCTGCAACAAGTCGACAGAGGGGCCTGGACCCATCATGGGATGGCGCTGTCTGTGGTGGAGGGAAGATTGCACTGGATGCCACGTGACCCATCCCCAAAGTCCTGCCGTGTTGTATCAGTTTATTTAAGACATTTTCTGTATCTGCTGAGAAGCACCTTAGTCAAGTGGGAAGAGAATGGACTATGGAGTTAGACGTCTTGACTGTGCCATGTGAACTTAGATAAAAGTAACTTAATTTATCGAAGCTGGATAAAAAGCTGTAAAAGATATTAATTTAACTTAATTTATCTATTAGAAGAGTGTATTGATCTATAAAATAGAGCTGGTACTTCAGGGATCGTACTGGGATTAAAGGAGATGACGTGTGCACAGGAGCTGGCACACACTAGGCGTTAGGTTAGGGGCAGTATTCCCCTCAGTTCACACTGCGTCTCCCTTCCCTTCCTCAGCTGCCCCTCGTCTCTCCCCCTCCCATCCCCAGTTCATACTGCTTCATGAGATTGGTGTCTATAAAACTCTCCTAAAATGTCACAAAATCCTAAGACTGAGAGGAAGGAAGAAATAATTAGAACATGCTAGATTCAAAATTTGAGTTAAAACAAATATGAGTTCAGCTTGAAACAGTTTAATTTTGTTTTCATCAAGAAAGAACTTCATATATTAATATTTTATCCTATAAATGTTGATTCAAAGTACTTGGATCAAATTTGAAAAAACAAATACCGTATAGTAGTAAATATTTACACTCTTTTAGGAACTAAATTGTCAATTTCTTACTTAGGTATAATTTTGTATTTTATCTATGACAGGTTCATGCCTCCTGATGACCCTCTTGGCAGACATGGCCCAAGCCTGGATAATTTTCTGAGGAAGAAGCCTATTGTTCCTGAGCACAAAAAGCAGCCTTGTCCATATGGTAACTTTCTTTATGAGCATTTAATATATGCCTTTAGAACACAGTATGTTGTTACACTTTTGTTAATAAACATTTTTAGTTTTTTAAAATA
>JAPYXV010001828.1:0-13719 GCA_028533065.1 Trachops cirrhosus | reverse complement strand
CACCCATCCTTCAGTAGGCACTAAAACTTATTTCCCTTCCACTTTACAAAGGGATCATATCCTTTTTAGAGTGTGCTTAATATGATCAAACTTTATTTTATTAAAGAAGGCTGGGCTGTGGTTCGGGCACTTAATAGATGAATATGTGACATTCCATGTTGTATTTTGATAATAAATGCAAGATCACAGATATAAGAACACAAATGTAGGAGACCGTTGGGATGAGAAAAATCAAGGCATGGAACTAGGTAGGTCTGTGCATGACTATTCTCTCAAAGTCATCTAGGAGCTATCGCAGCCATCAGGTGGGTGGCTGCTCATATTACGTGTGGTTGATTTTCAAGCCTGCAAGCCATTAAAATATAGGACTTAAATCTTTTCATTTTAGATATGTCAGCACAGAAATATTTTAAAAAATCGGCCTTCTATATTAACTTTCCATTTATGTAAGTTTAATATCAACTGGTAATATTATTGTTACTAGTCAGCCAGCAAATCAGTTTGGGAATCATCTTGTGTAGTCAATAAATCATTTTGTAAAATCCCTTTTTTCACTAGAGTAAACAGCAATACCTATTAGGAAGCAGCAGTTCTCATTATTACTCCAAGAGGTGCTAGGGCATCAAAGTATATAAGCTCTGGCAGAGCTCATTCATCAAGGTAGGAAATTTGTTTCCTGCATGAAAACAGATGCTGAGAAATACCGGAGACCAGTGTTTGAGTGAAGCAAGTAGAAATAAAAAATAGGAAAGAGAGTTACAGAGAGAAGAAATTATAGCTTATCTGCAGTTATATGTGTAAACATATATGCTGATATAAATGCATATATATGATTACTATATAACATTGCTACTTTAAAAATATACAAAATTGAATATACAAAATTGAAAGGCTTGATTTACAGAGTTCTATATTAAGAAAAATATAAAAAGTTTGCAATTGTGTGAAACATATTTTTCAATAAATTCTTTACTTACTCTGATGATAAATCTTGATGTTCCAAAATTATATGCAATAATATTATTGATATTGATGGTGGATGTGCTATAAAATTTTATAACAAGTTAATCTGCATCTGAAAACACAAAGCTAGAACGACCCCCGGATCCATTCTGATCGGGTCTTTCAGTGAAGTGAAGCTGCAGGGCACACTTATTTTCTAAGAAGTATGGATTGCAGAGTCACAAAATAATTAATGCTCATAATTTCCAAATGGTTGTAAACCATGATGCTGGTTCCCAACAATAACAAATGAGATGATTCTCAGAATCTACTTATTTGTTCCTGGGCTTTAAAAGAACAAAAACATGGTAATTTCACAGTCATTATTATTATCATTTTACAAATTGATCTAATTATCCATATGGATTAATTTTGGTTATATTTTAAAATATATAAAAATAAATAGACCTAAGATGGCATCAGTCTCTTTGGTTGGGAAAACATAATGGTAGATAAATAATGTCATAGAGCAAATTTGACAATAGCATTATTACTACTCATTAATAAGGCTTAGTCTATCACCTACCTCAGCTAATCACATCAACTGAATAATTGTTGACTGTCCACTTATTTTTGCCATTATAATAGACAAAATTGTTGGTGTTTGCTAGATATGTTGGTGGGATAACCAACTTTATATACTGTCTGTATCCCCCCAAATATGGCATAGAACATATCACACCAAATAATCTTGTCCTTTCAAACTTTGGGAATAGACTTACATTATCATTTGGATTTGTTGGATAAAAAGGAGAAAAAAAAAGAGACCAAACTGATTTATTACCTATCATAGACCTATTTCTCTCTCCCAAATTTGATTGGAGCTCTTCTCAAGATGAATGGGAAGTTCCGTGAGCTTCAGAGGTGGTTTTGGCTGTGAAAGATTAGATGGGATTTTGACAGCTGTGGAGAGTAGTAATTCCACAAGCAGTCTGTGGCCATGCCTGTTGGCATTTTAACTCCTAAATGAGCCCCCTTCGATGTCTAGCATGGCTGCCACAGAAAGATTTCAACTCAAAACAGATCCTTTTTCTATGGAAGCCTCTCATCTTCAGTGTGACATCGTAAATCAGAGTCAGCATCAGGAGCCACAGAGTGGAGAGCAGTGATTTAAAAAGCTGTGTTAAATCACCACCCAGAATTTTACATAAAGCACTTAGTAAATCACAAAAACACAACACAGTTATTTCATGATAACACAGTAAATAACGAACAGCACCGCTATAAATAAGCCTGTGGCATATCTATATTTTTAGGCCCAACATTTCCGATGTGAAAGACTCACAATTTACCTATCATGTTTCCTGGTTGCTAGCGACACCATTACAAGTTGTAGAGAAAATAAATTTAGAATAAATATGTGTAGAAGGACCACTTCAATGTCTGGCAGCAATTATAATCAAAGCACACGGTATTTTCTCATTGTCAAATAAATATGAGCTTGAACATCTTCAATGCCTTTGCTTTATTATCATGTAAGTGCATTTCTAGAACACAAGGCATGGGCGCTATCAGACTACTAGGTTTTGATCACAACAGCAAATATCTAGGTTCTCAGCTCTGGGCCACGACTCTCTGAAAGAACCGCTTGAAGAATAACAGGAAGCCAAGAGTGCTCGGAATAATTTGTCCCCATACCCTCGTTATCTGCGCCTGTCTCTCTGTGATTGTCTCTCTTCTTTCTCCACGTTTTATTTTCCCAGATTGCTAGAATTTTATTATTTTTTACAGTGTACAGCATTTAAAAATATATTTATTTATTTGACTAATTTCTGATTTAAATTATAAAAATAGTATATGCATCTTTTTTGCTAAACATGTATTTGGCAATGCAGGTAAATAGTCAATCATCAACTTTGTGAACAAGAAAATAAACTATAAAAAACACCCAATTCTTCAGAGCTATAGTAAAATTAAGAATTCCAAATTTTCATGTGCTTTCCATATGCATAGAATGGCTTATCATAAAGTTGTTATAAACACAACAGAAGTACTATATGTGTGTGATGCAAATAGGAAAGTACTTTTTCAAGTACATGAAGAGATGTATAGAAATATCAAAAAACTATGGTACATTTACACAATGGAATACTACGCAGCCGAAAGAAAGAAGGAGCTCATACCCTTTGCAACAGCATGGATGGAGTTGGAAAGCATTATGCTAAGTGAAATAAGCCAGGCAGTGAAAGACAAATACCATATGATCTCGCCATTAACAGGAACCTAAACAACAAAACAAAGAAACAAGTAAAATATAACAAAAGACACTGAAATAGAGGACAGATGGTCAGTGATCAGAGGGGAGAGGGAAGGGAATTTCAGGGGAATTTCAGGGGAGAAGGGAAGGGTTTACAGGAACAAATATAGAGGACACATGGACAAAACTAGGGGGGTTGGGAATGGGAGGGATGGGTGGGTGGGCTGGAATGGGAATAAAGGATAGAAACTGTACTGAATAAACTAAAATAGAAATAATAAAATAAAATAAAAAAGGAAAAAAGAAATATGTCACAACTATATTCGAATAATATCATTTTTTGATCACAAAAGCAGACTTTTCTAATTATAAGTATTCTGACGACTACCATAAATGTGTAACTTGCAAAGTAAAATGCCCATCATATTTAGTGAGAGTGCATAGCTGCATTGCGCTGAGTAGCAGAGAAATCACTGAGGTGCTGGGATGGCAGAATGCCACGGAAGCCACCCTTGGTGGTGCTGGGCAAAGATGTTCGCAGACAACATGTCCCGAGAGGGGTGTCAGAAGTTCCTTGCTGCTACCGACCATAATGCTGTCCAGGATCCTAAAGCTGGAGAAAATTACTATGCTATCAAAGCCTGGTGCTAGAGAAGCCGCCCATGCCACAGCAACGCACTCTGGGAAAGCCTCCTGCACTGCAGGAAACTTCGGAGACCGCACACTAGAAGCAGAAAGAAAAAACCGCTTTCTTTTGTTATGTGTCTCTCCTGACAAAGGTTAACATGTAGCACATGACAAAAACGTTAAAGAACATTTTTTCACAGCTGTCAAGGAAGGGTGAATTTGCAATTAAATTAAGGAAATAAATTAGAAATTGGCAAATATTTTGAAAATAAGATAAATTATTATTTAAAATACACATTGATTGAAGACATAAAAGTGATGGGATTATCCAGAAGAGGATATTTCCTGGCAGAGCGGAGCATGTTGCAATATTCCTGGTGTAACCAAGAAACAACAAAAGAATATTAATACGGTTGGAATAGGGTAAATTTGCATCCCATGTGTGAGGTAAGATAGAGGAGATTTCTTTGAGTTATTTTATCTCGTGTTATATAAGGAATTGATATCAGTGTTATAAAAACATTTTTGTTTATTTTAAAGATTTCATTTACTTCTAGGGAGAGGGGGAGGGAGGGAGAAAAGAGGGAAAGAAACATCCACGTGAGAGAGAACCATTGATTGGTTGCCTCATGCACGTGCCCTGACTCAGAGTCAAACTGGAGAGCCCTCTCTTTGTGGAATATGCCCAAACAACTGAGCCACACTGGTCAGGGCCAGGAAAACATTTTAAAAAGCTGAATGTATTTTTCTCAATTTGTTTGCTATGGAAAATTAAATTATTAACAATATAATCATATGTTGAAAGTTGACAGATTTCATATAATAAATGGTAGTAGATTGTTTATTTTCCATAAATACATCAATTTTGAAAGATGAATTTTGAAGCAAATACTACCTTAAACATCATATATTATTCAAGTTTTCAAATTTATTAACATGGTACTGTGTAAATAGGTCTATTATAATTATATTAATTATTTAATCCTAATATGCTTGTGTTTGAGGCCATATTCTCTGTGTTTTCTTTATGTTAATCTAATTAATTATATATTTTTATTTGTTCAAGAGTGTTTTAGATATTTTGATAATCTTACCTTATAATGTACTTAATTATTTATGTTTAATTGTATTTCATTGCCACTTTTGCATTCCTTAATCTTCTTTAACTTTACAGTCAATGTATTTCATTTTTTTTCTGTGTCTTCAGTATTGAAAGTGTTGAACACTATGAATATTATTCTAGAAATACCACTTACCAGAGCACATAGATTGTAATCTATAAAAAATCCAGAATATATTATTATATTCTATATAGTCTATGATAGCAATTTTTTTTAGTTTTTAGAGATTTTATTTATTTATTTCTAGAGAAAGAGAGGGAGAGAAACATCAATGTGTGGTTGCCTCTAGTGTACCCTCCACCGGGGCCCTGGCCAGCAATCCAGGCATGTGCCCTGACTGGGAATTGAACTGGCAACCCTTTGGTTCACAGGCTGGCACTCAACCCACTGAATCACACCAGGCAGGGCTGATTGCAGTTTTATATCAAGCACCTGTAAGGCAATTACTATGTCTCAGATCACATCCTATGTGCTTTACATCCATTATGTTATGGGGCCTTTTAATACTCTTGATTTCTGTGTTATCTCCATTCTGCACAGGGGTAACCTGAATCACACAGAGTTGTATTACTTGCTCATACCCCTAATAAGTGTTACAACTAAGCTTTAGACTGAGGTCCAGCTGACATCATATCAGTGTTTTTAACCTCAAGATATTGTGACATTGTTTTGAATATCTAATTTCTGTAATGGAAATCATTTCTACTTTCATACTTTCCCATGGTTATGTTGGAACCATTAAAATCAAACCTCCCTTTGCAACATATGCATGTGGTTGCATTTGTTTCCCCTGCAATCTGGAGAAGAGCCCTCTTCCTGAGCTGCTCGGTGTCCTTCAGGTTTTGCAAATGTCTGTGAGGGAGGCTTTATGTTTCATCAGTCCCGGGACTTCTGCTGAATGGGAACCGACGAAGGAAAGCACTCCTGTGTCGTGGTGTGTATGTGATACCTTTGTGTGACAGATTCGAAAAAGACTGTAACCTAGAGATCTTACTTTTTAAAAATTGCCTGAAATTATAGACTTGAAGGGCTTATTTTTTGTGCACGTTTGTTTTAAATTAAATATCATTTATGAGGAAATGTTAACTCTCTCTAGCAAAATCAAATTAAAATCAAAGAAGGTAAAAGATGTTTAGTTGCATAGTCTCTTGTTAGAATAATATGAAATTAAGAGCTCATTTTGCTTTGATATCACATAATCAAAGACTGATTTTACTCATCTGATGTATAGCTTAAAAACTGAGAAAAGACGTGAGCTCTTTAG
This sequence comes from Trachops cirrhosus, assembly GCA_028533065.1. Taxonomy (NCBI): domain Eukaryota; kingdom Metazoa; phylum Chordata; class Mammalia; order Chiroptera; family Phyllostomidae; genus Trachops; species Trachops cirrhosus. Next base: position 7,508 of record JAPYXV010001828.1, on the reverse strand, counting down.
TAAGCCCAAATAATTCTTAAGAAGAACATGACAGTTAAGGCATTGGAATTGGACTTAATTTGCCTAAGGATTGTATTGTTGCAATTAAAATATATCTAGGCATATAGTGAATATGTGTTTATATGGATATTATAACCATATGTAAATAAAAATAATATGTATGTATATATGTATAATAAAAATCTCTCTCACTAAGATGTTGTGGGAGAGAAAGAATAGGAGGAGGTAGATGTGAGAAAAATCAAGAGAAAAGGAGATAAGAACTATGTTAACAAAATTTTTTAAATTTGGACCAAAACTTTAATTTAAATTAATTTTTTCTGCAACTGCACACTTCTTTTTCTATAGAAGGGAGTGAGGAGAGCTTGTTCGATTTTTTTCTGACTATGTATGCTGGATGCAACATCAAAGATGATGTGTGGTAGAATTCTTTCTTCTCGCCTAAAAAACAACTGAGGCAAAAAAATGAAGGTCATGTATTTTTTTACATCAATCATGAGCTAAACTGTTCATTTAGTAATTACAAAAAGCCAGGCCTTCTGCTTATCATTTCAGGTGTTCCACACTATACTTCACACCATAAATTAAAGTAGTCCATTTTGACCGCAATACATGCAATGACAATAAAAGGACCTAAAGTAACCAAAGTGTATTGAGAAAGTCAGTGCTGAAAGGCTGCAGGGGTAGAGTCTTCAAGTCAGTGTTGAACTGGGCAGAGGTTCTCCAGGTGAACTGCGGAGAGGGAAGGGGCGGGGCAGCCCAGGCTGGCGGAATGGCGCATGGGGACACGTGGAGGGGAGGAGCTCACGCCCATTTCAGAGAACCAGAGCTAACTTCGTGTAATCCCAGTTGCTCGGGGAGGTTATTTTTTTAATTTTTATTTATTTATTTTTTAGATGATGTGGAAAAAACAGATCAAGGAAGATTCATTTGCCCCGAAAAGGACTTAAGACTCAAGGATGTGCAGAGCCATTGAAGGGATCAATTTGATCACAAAATGCATGGTCACATAAAGGAAAATACCAACTTTTTTGTTTTTGTTTTTTTTTCTTTCTTTTTGTTTGTTTGCTTTAAAATTCAAAGCAAATTGAGTTAAAATTCTGACTATTCTACTTATCACCTGTGGGAATTTAGGCAATTTCTATTGTCTCTCAACCTCTGTCTCCTCCTTGTGAAATGTGGACAACATATCTACCTTAAAAATTGATTAGGAGGAGGACATATTCTAATCTCAGAAGACATATTCTAACATTGGAATACAATAGTGGATCCTAAATTTAAAAGTTTCTCAATTAAAATAGCTAATATTTGTTAAATACTATGTGTATCTACATAGATTATGTTATTACTATTTCTGTAATCCTAAAAATCAGTTCTGCTATTATCAGTTTACAGATGAAGTGACTGTAGTTAATTTAATTAACTCTAAAGTCATAGAGCCAGTTAGTATCTGGTAGACCTAAGATTTGAACTCAAGAATTTGAATCCGAACACCATGTTCAACCACGTTTGTGGGCCAATTAGAATTTGGAGGTCATGTTGTAGAGAGATTAGATGATAGGTGGGCATCAATTCATAGACAATAGTGAACATGAAGGTGAGAAATAATGACTATCTTCACAACAGCAGTAACGCTGGAGACTGATTGGGTTCTCCTGTTTTTAGTCATCACCCTTGTCTGTAAAAGGACTGAGAGCTTGACGGGTTAGAACATGATCTTGTTGTCTCACATTGCCACACGGAACATAGTTAATCACTGTGGCATCTGAGGACTTAAAGGGCCTTTGGCCCTATCTAAGTTCAAAGGGAAAGAGAAGGCTCCAATAAAATAATTCATAAAGGTCAGAAATGACTAAAAGGACTGGGACTAACATCTTATCCCTGGGTAAATTTCTATTTATATAGCAGGATTGCCCTTCAGTCCTATTTGAGATGAGTAATAGGCATTGGTACAAGGCAGCAAGGCAGAGAGAGAAATGTTGGCAAGAACCAGCATCCTCATGATTGACTTGTAAATATGCATGCATTTTGCACTATTAACTGACCAATGAAGAAGGTAGGCAAGATACAAATATCTTGGTGTCTCACCATATGAAACCCAGTGCTGACATAAAAAATGAGAATGGAGGAGAAGATATGGGAACCATGTTTGGAGTAGGTCAAGTCAGAATAAATCTCCTACCAGAGATAACTAAAGAATGTACTACCCTGCCAGGCTCCGGAGATCTCAAAATATACTCTGCTAGAAAGCCACCATTTCTAGGGCAATGGCAGTATTAGTGTTCACCAGAAGAGAAGCAACAGCCAAAAAAAGATGTTAGGCAGAGAGCCAGGTACATATGGGAATCTCTACATTCTCTCCTATTCTTAGATGATTGAGACAAAAAAGGGCCGGAAGGGAGAATGAAATAGCAGACTCCATTATAACCACAGACATACACACACAGCAGTGGGCTGAGAAAAAAAAGGAAATGTGTGTGCATGTGAGTGGAATTTTAACTTTTGGTTTTATTTTGTTTTAAAAAACAGAAATTGCTATGGAAGACTTCCAACTGGTCAGAGACAAGAAATAGAGACACAGAGTATTATTCAAATGAGTATTAGAAAAATATTAATTTTATATTTTCACACAACTTAAGATCATATAAAAACTGGGTTGCACCTTCAAGAACAGGGTTTTTTAAAATATTTTATTTATTTTTAGAGAGAGGGGAATGGAGGTAGAAAGAAAGGGAGAGAAACATCAATGTGTGGTTGCATCTTACATGCCCCCGGCCCCCACTGGGGACCTGGCCTGCAACCCAGGCACGTGCCCTGACTGGGAATCCAACCAGTGACCCTTTGGTTCACAGGCCGGCACTCAATCCACTGAGCCACACCAGCCAGGGTAAGAACATACTGCTTTAAGAGCTTTTTGAAAAGGTTATAGAAAGATTTTTTAAAGCAATTTATTTTTGTAGGTGATAGTGAAAAGTGAAAGTAAGAGGCCCCACCAATCTATTCTGGGGAATTCCAAGAACATTTAGGTTGTCTCCTCAATTTTTCTTTCCACTTTGACCATGCAGGTAGGTGTCGTATTTTCTAGGGGAACAATTTCTGTAAGTTGGCTTTTTAATTTTATGTAGTTTTTTGGCATACATTCAGTTGCTAGCTTCCTCCTGAGTGCCTAGTTTAGCACAACTTAGTTATTTTCCATCTGTTCTTATACCTTTTCTTCTCACTTTGCATATTCAGCATTGCATGTGTGTAAAAATGCTGGCAAGACCAGCATACACAAGGTCTTAAGAAAACAGAAATTATCTTTGTACCTAACAATGTTTTTTTATATTCTTAGTTATTAGAAATCATAACTATATACATAAATAGCAAGAAATCACAGGTATAAAGGTAAAAATATATGTATAAAATAGATTTCCTTACTTATGAACTCTGAACTCATAACAAACCTTGGGCCAGCAATGTAACACTGAATGTCATACTAATTCTCTCCTCTTTGCTTAATTGCTAGTTGAAGGCTTTAGTAGGGGGACTGCAAGAAATAGCCACTAATGATTATGATTCTCAAAGAGTTGACTAATTCTCTGCTGAAATCAGATTAAATTAACATGTTTTGAGCCCCAATCCAATTGCAGAATTTCACTGATCTTTATTTAAAAAAATTTCCTACCTACTCATGTTATATTTTTTATGTTGTTTTGCACCAGAATTGGCACTGTATATCATTTGATGTGCCAGCTGCTAATTAACTAAGTAAAAATTGAGTTTTCAGTGATTAAAAGGCTGAACTCTTTATTCAAGTTACATTTGCCATTTTACTTTACTTTTTAATTTAAAATACAGCTGGCAGTGGGTGATTCTGGAACAGATTTTCTTCCTGACCTTGAAAGAGTCGTATTCGATTATAAGCTTTATAGTCACCCAGGTCCTTCAAAATGCATAATTCCTAAGTTTAAGATATTTTTAAATTATGAAAAAATATTACTTAGCAATGCTCAAGGCAAGAGAATGAGCACAGTAGTCAGGAGTACACATTCTCTAGTGCATTTCACTGCAGCCTTCATTTTTGAATTATCCTCACCACTTCCATGTGATTATTGATTGAATTATGCTATTCTGTCAAAGGCCAATTTCGTCTGCAGTCCTGTGGGAAAGAAGACCTAATATGCAGTTAATTACACTTGTCCTATTAAGCCTGAAAATCTCATTGACTCTCCAAGTTCTCGATTTCCATTGCTCATAGGTGAGCTTATTGATGTGTCTTACCACACTCTGCAATCCCCATGGCGGTGCACACTGTCATTCAATTGTCCCTAATTTAAAAGGAGTCTTAAGTTCAGCTCTGTAGAATTACAGAGGTCAGAAGTTATAAACATGCTCCTGCCTCTTCTGCCAGTCTATGTTTTAGCTGGTAACCCATGTCTCTAAAGACGTCAGTAATGTGAATTTGCTTCCCTTAAAAGTAAATAGTGTTATATATGATTAAAGAGTTTACAAATTGCTCACACACATATTGTCATTCAGTCCCCTATGTATCCTTATTAACCCACGTTTAGCGACAGAACAATGGAGGCCCAGAGAGTCAAAGTATTTAACTCAAGTCACTCAACTTACAAATGCAGTACTGAAATAGTAATGTATCTGTCCTATTCCATAATTTCCCCCCTTTTCCCCCTGGATTCACTTTGAGAGCACAAACACTAAAGCCAGAGTGTGACATGTGACTTGTAGGTCCGGTCCCTTATGACCCCTTACCTCCAGCTGGGTAGCCTTAGCACAGTTTGTTCTTTTTGTACCTTAGTGTCCCCATCTGTAATGCGAGATAAAAATAATATGCCTACCAGATAGAATCTTGTGAGATTAAAAGGAGCAAGACATTAAATTCAAAGGGCTTGAAACCATTGTTTGCACATCCTTACTCTGCAATGAGTTATCTTTGATTTTCAAATTGAATTCCTTTCCAATACTAAACTAGAATCATGCTAATAGAATAGATAGCATTGGGTTGGCCAAAAGTCCACTTAATTATTTCCAAAAAATAAAAGACATTTTTCATTTTCACTAATAACTATTGATTTGAAAATTTTGAATATGTTGACTATCTCCTGTGTGGTAGAATGTTGATTGTTCTTCAATTAATGTCTTAATTTGATCACTATCAGCTTCAACTGGTCTACCTGACTGTGGAGCATCACCCAGCGAGAAATCTGTAGCATGAAACTTCACAAACCACTTTTGACATGTTGAATCAGGCACAGCACCTTCTCCATACACTGCACAAATCTTTTTCTTTTTGCTTTTCAGTTGTGTTTTTACCTTTCCTTACAGGATAAAGCATAATATAGTGAAAATGTTGCATATTTTCTTCCATCTCCAATATTAAAATGGCTATACGAAAATTCACCAACTTTGATAAGTTTCCTTTTAATGCACACTGATATGACAGCAGTCAGAATACAATCTAACAAAATTGTTTCTAATAAAGTTAAAGAAAATTAAGTGCTACTAGCGCCATCTTATGGGAAGAAACCAAACAAATTTTGTAGCCAACCCAGTAGCTTCGTAGCATGGATGTCTCTGATGTTTCTAGGATGAAGATTACATAGTGCTGCTGGCCCTCCTTGAAGACTGGCAATTTGGCAGGTAAAATGCTTAAAATATATATTTTTCCATTTTGAGATAAGTAGTCTAATTTAATGACATTCAATATATTACAGTGATTTTTCTACTCTAGATGTGAAAATCAGATAATTAGCACCGCTTATTAATTATGTCATAAGGCAGGCCTTAAAGAGCACTTACAAACAATTAACTGCAAAGCAATGATTGCTATACTTTCAAATCATAGGCAGAGCTCTAGTAGCAAAAGAGGTTTAGAAAATCATTATTTGTTTTTGTTGATGTATGTTACTTGTTTATCATGCAAAAGAGCAGGGGTTAGGTTGGAGGTGAATTTAAATGACTACTTAGTTTAGCAAAACTATACAAATAATAAATTGTTACTCTTGCCAATGGTTTCTCATCCTCATTTTTGATTTAAAAGAATGAATTGGCTAGTTAGTAATGTTCCAACTTTATGAGGTCTTGGCCCAAGTAGATTCGTGGTCAAGGTAAAGGTAAATTTTAGGAAGAAGTGCTAAGCTATATATGCGTTCATTCAGCACCACAGACGACTAATTATCCCTGCACATATGCCTTCCATTGAGGCTCCCCATGCCCTGAATGGCAGTCCCAGCAGTTAGAAGATGTTCAAACTGTGGATAATCGATCAGCTTCCTTAAAATTCAGTTTACTTGCTTCCAAAATAGAGAGAGTAATACTCATATCAGAGTACTATTTGTGAGGGTTAAAAGTCAGATTAATACATAATGGACTGGGCACAGTGTCTGGCACATAATAAGGTAAATATTTCAATATATTTAGCTATTATTCTTAACACTTTTACTTACCTTGTGACAACTGAAATATTAATCTTACTAAATATTATTTTAAAATAATTATGTTTGATTTTTTCAGTCAAGATTATACTTATATAAAGCTGGAATTTTCAAACTGTTTTGCAGAGAGTACAAGTAAAAGGAACAGACCACTCTATTGTTCCCTAACGCCAATCTTCTCTCCTCTGAGGCGACTGGCTCCAAAAAGTTTAGCTATGTCTTTGTTCTTTATGTCACCACAGGAAGCATTTTTACTATTCTTGATGTCCGTGTGAGATTAGTTTACTCACACAACTTAGCTGTGCAAATCCCAGTATCCCCCCTCTTTCTGGATGAATAGGCAGTGCCCACATATTCACAGCTTAGCCATGTAGAGCTCTGTGATTGCATACAAATTTTTAAACATTTTCCTGGGTGTTACTTTTTGATTCCATTGAAACATCTTTGTCAGGCATCTCTGCATCTGGCCCCACTCTGGAGTGGTTGCTCTTCCCGGTCTGAAGCCCTCATCCTGTGGGGCTCTCTTCATCAGCATTCTTCACCTCTCCTGTGCTGGAAACTCTCTCCCACTTCTTTTTCTGTGGCTTAGTCCTTTTTAAGGGAAGCAGCTGATCCCTTTTCCTGTGAAAGAGTATTTGAGAATAAAAGCATTGAGAACATATACAAATGTCTTTATAAATCACTTGCCTGGGTCTGAAATCACTGTGGCAGAGCCCCATTGTCTCTGAGATTACAGGGCATTTGAGAAATCCATTGCCGTCTGATGATCACTTTTCTAAGTGACCAGGGTTACCCGTCCACAGATCCACAGATCCACAGAGGAAAGCTTGGTGGATCTTGGGTGGGTCTTCTCTCATCCATTTGACTGACACGGAAGTCTAACTTCATGATATTAGATCATAACAATTTTTTAAATAATTTTTTCAAATCTACTTTCTCTCTTTTAAATTTCTAAATATCTATTATTTAGACATTAGGTTTTCTGGACTAATCCTCTAAATTTCTTGTTTTTATTTCCTTAATTCCATTTCTTTTTTATTGTTATTTTTAACTTCTGGGAAATCTTCACTGTTA
>JAPYXV010001827.1:0-13720 GCA_028533065.1 Trachops cirrhosus | reverse complement strand
CCCCTGACAGCGATGAGGCACTGACATCTTCTCCACACCCAGGGTGGTCCAGGTTACGTGCCACCCTTGGGACAGCTGAGAAAGACTCACTCAGATCACGTCTGAGTGCTTCGGGGCAGCTTCATGGCCAGAAAAGCCTTCGGGGTGACTTGTGCGTCTCCCTGGTGGACCGTGAGCCTCTGGAGGACGAGACCACTGTCTCTTCTGTCTCTTCTCCTGCTGTTTCCCAGGTGCCCAGCTCAGAGCACCCAGCAGGTGCTCAGTAAGGGCTACTGAATGAAACGCCACTGTTTGATTCTTCAAGCTACTGATCAATCGGCAAGTGGCCAAGGAGCCCCCACTCTGTACCTTTCCCTTTCTGGTGTCCTGTGGAGAAACTGAAGAGAGGACGACAGGGACAGCTTCCTCCCTGCCTAGCACTGAGATCCCACACTACATGCCTGACGACGGCCCCACCTGCTCAAGAGCCTTCAATAGCTGCCCCCTTGTTTGTGGGAGAAAGGAGAAAAGAAAGGCCATGAGGGTGATTTTTTCTTGTGTATCAGACATGGCACCAGATGCCTTTCACGTGCAACCCTGCCTCACCCTCCCAGTCCCTGAAAGGTAAGGTGTCTGTGGGAAGCAGCCGCAAAGATGGCCCCGGGGACTCCCATGCACCACCGGGCAGTCATGCCCTTCCTCTTGTAATCCACTTCCCTCGGGTGTGAAGAGGATTAGCAACTAGCTTCTAACAAATGGGAAGCAGCAGAAGTAACGGGCATCACTCCTAAGACTGGGTTATAAAATGCCTTCAGCCTCTTGGTTACTCTCGCTCACCTCTCCAGGGCTGCTCCGTCTGGGGAAGCCAGGGGCCATGTCGTAAGGTGGCCCCGAGCAGAAGCCCACTGGGGAAGGGCCAAGGACTGTGGAGTGCTCTGGGACTCAGCTTGGCCACGGGCCCCGGCCAGGCAAGCCTTCCGGTGAGGGACCGCAGCCCGGCCAACACCTTGACTGCCACCTCACGAGGCAGGAAGCTGGAGACACCCATCCAAGGTGTGTCAAGACCCCTGGCCACAGAAGCTATGAGACCGTTAAATGTTGTTTTAAGTCACTGCATTCTGGGGTAATTCGTTATACAGCAATGGAAAAGTTACGCAGCAACGCAGTATCGATTAGTCCCATTTTACAGATAAGAAAGCAAGCTGAGAGAGGTAATAAGCTGCCCAGGGTCACATGGTGAGTCAGCGGTGGGCAGGCTCTGGACTCACGTCTGTCTCCCTGCACACATGTCCTACCGGGCCCCGCTAGCTGGCCAGCACATTCAATGCTTCTCCCCTCTGTGACCTCTGCAGCCCCTGTGCAGGGACCCTTTTCGTTTAGGGACAGGGCCATCTAGGTGCCCCATCATTGCCCCGGAGTGCCCGGCTGTGCGCACAGCAGGTCCTGCTGCTCCCGGGGAGACTGAGGTCATTCATGATGACCAGGTGAGCAAAGGAGAGTGGCAGGGAGGGGGCAGAATGGGCACCCTAGGGGCCTAGCTCACTTCACGCTGAGCTGCCTGCTCACTCCCTCTGAGACATCCCAGTCTCGGACATCTCCAACAGCCAGCTGTGCAAACAGATGTGCCTCCCACCATCCTTGCTGCTGGGCGGGAACCAGCCCTCCTCTTCCCATTCTCCCACCCGACCCCAAGATTCCAGAAGGGGATTCCAGATGAGAGCTATTTTGGGGTCAGGTCACAGCACCCCCCCAAAGCCCCCACCCAGGCCAGGCCTGAGAGAATGACAGGCAGCGTGCCTGTCACATAAATGCACACACCGCACCAACACCACCTTTAGTTCCCCTTACACAAACCCACGCTCACTCGTGTGCCTAACAGCAGACAGAAGCGCCCAGGGAGTATTCTGCCCTGGAGCCCCCCAGGGCTGACAAGGCAGAAACTGGAGTCTTGGTTCTTGGAGGCAGTCAAGTAGGTGCATGTCGTGTGTGCCCTCGCAAGCACGCAGAGGCCTGGACATCGCTTACGGAGTGCTTACTGTGCTGCCCCTACGCCCATCAGCTCACTCAGTGCTCCCTACAGCCCCTCGGGGTGAACCTTATCACCCCCCATTTAGCAAAGAGTATGCCGAGACTCAGATAAAGGAACCGGCCAGTAAGCCTGGAACAGGATGCAAACTCTTGTAGAGAACACCAGCCCACCTGCCCCTTCCTCTCCAACCTTGCCTGGTCTCAGGCCTCACATCTTCTGAAGTGCTCCTGATGGCTCCATCTCATCTGCCTCTGCAGGCCACCTGCAGCTCCAGCTGTCGTGTGGTCCAGAGGCCCAGGGCCTCTACCCCACCCTCTTCCCTCTGACCCACTGACCACGCCGCTGCTGGTGCCCACTGTGTGCCTGGCACTCGCTGGGTTGAGAGAATACAGAGATGGATCCACCTGACCCCTGCCCTCCCACAAGCACAAGTGGGGGGTGGTGCGCATGTGTGCGTATGTTCACAGACACACCTGCCAGGCCCACCTTGGCCTGAGCCACTAGAGCTGCTGCCAGGAGACAGGCGGCTCCTGCTGTGCTAATCCCAGGTCTCCTAAATCCACCTGACGCCCTCTCCCCTCAGGCTGCCTCAGGCTGCTGGCCTGAGGGTTAAGAACCCAAGGAGAGGCAGGGAGTTAGCTGCAGAAGGGCAAAGCCCGGCTTCCCCTCTGAACTGCCGTCCATATCCTTCTAGGTCACAGCAGCCCGCTCTGTGACAGGACAGCGTGGGAACCAATTACTCAGGTCCCTGCACCCCAGCACCTAGGGTCTGTTTGCCCAGAGACCAACCTGGGGGTGACGTATGTCTGGCTGCATCTGTAGGCGTCATCCACTCATCACATCAACCCCTCAGCCACGGGTCACTTCCTTGCCCTGGGGGGAGCACTGGAGGGGGAAAAGGAGGAAGGGGAGGGAAGAGGAGGGGAGGGGAGCCCTCCCAGTATCGTAGCTGCCTCCCTCCGTGCTCTCCCTAACCCCCAACTGCCCTCAAGATCAGGGAGCTGTGGGAATCTGCCCAATGAAAGAAATCAAGCGTGTAAGTGCCAAAACCGTTTTTCAGACGGGAATTAATTTCTCCCATGGGTCCCCTGCCAGGCTGGTCCCAGAGGACCGGCCCGACTCCTCAGTTGCAGCCCCACCACACACACCCACACGACTCCCTGACATCTACGGAATGACAAGGACATGTCGCAGGCAAAGTCCCACAAAGGCGGCTGCTCACACGTGGAAACGCGGACAGGACAACACTCGACCCCTCCAGACTACACAGATAAATACACGTCACACAGAGAGGCCTAAAACACAGACACTCGACCTGCAGCCCTCCACACACACACAGACATGGCACGGGTCGCTCTCTGTCACCTCCCCCTCACCTCCCACTGTAACCCAGCAACGCAAAGGCTTCCTCTGAAGGAAGCCAAACCCTGAGGCCCATGGGGAGGAAACGACCGGAAATGGCACCTCAGTGTCCCCAGGAGGCAGGCTGTGGGCGGAGAGCCCCAAGAAGGGACTGGTCCCCTGCATCCCCCACTCCCCCAGCTCACCTCCCAGGAGGAAGGAAGTGAAACCGGAGCCACTGGGACGTGCACAGATATGGGTGCACGTGGACCTGGGGGGGAAATCTGAGGACATGCATGCAGGTGTGGGCACAGGCAAACCCCCTCTCCATAACCCCCAACTGCCATCTACTCATGGTGATGGCAGTAGAGGCAGGGGCCAGGGCCAGCTTAGCAGGGACCCAGACTGGGGACAGTGGTCCTGGCAAGGGGGTGGGGGCCAAAGCAGATGGGCCATTAGCACTTGCCAAGGGCCACCCAGCCTAGATGGCCCAGCTCCTAGAGTCCTGAGCACACAAGCTATCCTCCTGTGCCCGGGGTGAGAGGGCAGGAACGTGACCCTGGCCCCAGAACGCCTTTCCAAGCCCTTTGGACCCGTGTTAGGTCCTCACATGGTCCACGTCATGCTCCCAGCCATCCCAGGAGGAGGGCGCTACGGTCAACCTCATTGACGGAAGGGAAAGCTGAGGCTCAGGGAGACACTTGCCTTCGCTACAACATGTCTACCTACTCCAGCGCATGAGCTCTTCGTGGCCAGATGCCACCTGGAGGGGGTTCTTGGGGTCCTCACTCCCCTGTGAAGCCTGTGCTCCAGGGCGGCTGGAGGACAGTGTGCTGCATCCCGAGCCTGTTCTGAGGGCCTCTCGGTCCTTCCCAGGCCACGGGCTTGCCCAAGCCTGACTCCAGTGGAAAATGCCAGTCTGCCTCAGACCTTGTGCCAACAGGCCCCGCTGGGGCCAATAGGCCTGAGAGGAGCCCCCGCCCCACGGACAGGCAGGGCCAGGGCTAGGTCAGCCAGTCCGAGCCTCAGGCCAAGGCCCAGGCCACTGGCATTGGCCCTGGCTGGCTCCGGATTATGTGTCTTGCAGGGCCTTCCATCTGTCACTTAGCGCTCCAGGCCCAGGACAAAATTCATTTCCTTTTAGGAGAGCCAATGATTTGCTTTTCCCATGTCTCTTTCTCTGACTTTTTCTTTTCTAATTAGAAATTACTCTCTCAAAGTCCAGAGCCTAGAGGAGGAAAGCCACCTGGTCACCAGTCCTGGCCACAGCTTCCCACTCCCTCTTCCTTCCTGGGCCTTTGCTGGTGCCCCAGCACCACAGGACTCGGCAGATGGAGGCTGCCCCAAGCCCTAGTGCCCTGTCCGAGGAGGGAGGCAGGCCCAGGGACTCCCCAAGGTCAGCCCTTCCCATCCTGGAACCAGGCAGCTTTACAGGAACCCCAGCTCGTGGGTATGGTGCCACAGCAGCCATGTCACTCCCCAGAGCCCAGCACTCGGGCCAGGTGGGTGAGGGGACAGGAGCTGCGCACACAGGAGCCCTGTGAATAGGGAGCCAACCCGCACTCCCCCTGTCACCCCCTTCACCCGCTTGCCGGTCCTGTCTGACGGTGGACATGAACCCCAGGGTCAGAAGTTCCCTGACCTCCCCAGCAGAGCACACGCTGTGGGGAGCTGTGACTTGCACACCCATGTGCTTAGGCACCAGCTGGCCCAGGCGCACACCCACAGATACCTCCAATGCACACTATGAGCAAAGGCACACACACACACTCATGCACACTTGCGTGTGCCCACACATCTCTCCACAGCTCCTTCACGGAACTCAGCGCATCCCGAGGCCCACAAACGGATCCCCCCAGCTGTCAAACCACTTGGCCCCGGTCCTGAGAAAGAGGGGTATGGCCATCCCGGACCTCACACCCCACCTGGGGGCTTGTCAGCACCTGGGGAGATAAGAGGACAAGGGCACTTTGTGGGGAGACTCAGCTGCTTGACTTTCCACTGGTTGCTAGGAAAAGCTCCCTTCTGCCTGCTCTTCCCAACACCCTTGCTTTCCTCCACCCCAGTTTCTGCCACCCAAAGGAGATCCCCAAGGAGTGAAGAGGCAGAGGGATGATTGTACCTTCAAGCCCCAGTGCCCCCCAGGCCCAGCCTCCCCAGGTGGCCCCCAGGCAGGCTGGGGGTGGGCACCTCCCCAGGCATCAGCTGGCGCCTTACCGTGGAGGGCGCTCCGGGTGATCTGTCCCCCCATCACAGGCAGCCGGCAGCACAGCCACCTCCGTTTGGCTAGCAGGCCTCGTCACCAAGCCGCCTTGGCTGCCGGTTCCCCTCCTCCTGCCCCCTCTCCTCCCCTGCGGTTGGCAGCCCGCATGGCAGGGCTGAGCCTGCCCCTCCCGTGCTCCCTCCCGCACACGGCAGGCAGCGCCTGGCCACACAGGCACACACGCCCTGGTGGCCGGCTCACCGCTCACTGCTGCCTCCCGGCTTCCACCCACTCCCAGAGCCTCCCCTGCCTCGCAGCGCTGGTACAGGCAAGGGGATCTGTCATGTTTATTTACATAAGGAGGAGGAGACTGGAGGCTTCCTGAAATAGCCAGCTCCAGATAGCACTGGAGATGCCCTGGCCTGGACGCGCGCACACGCATGCACACGCACTCCCCATCACACACCTCACCCCCCCACACAACCTCACCATTTACTGAGGCCTTCAGCTGTTCACAGGTCATTGCGCACCTACTACGTGCAGACATCCGGGGATGCAGTGATGCCACGGTGAGCAAACAGACATGGCCCCTGCCCGCAAGGGGCTTACAGTCTGGCTAGCAGAGCTTAATAACAAGAAGCTGACTCTGCTTCTGTCTTCTTCCAGGCTCTGTTGCAAGTGCTGTAGGAGTATGAACCCCTTTGGCCTCCATTATTATTGTCTCTATCGATAGGTACCATTATTATTATTATTATTATTATTATTATTATTATTATTATTATCTTACAGACGGAAACGCTGAGATAGACAGGTGACCTGCCTAGAAGGTGGCAGGGTTGGGACGCAAATGCAGGCAGCCTGGCTCCAGGGGTCACACTCCCATGACCACACCAAACTGCCCCTTTGATCACAAACATGCACAAGCACACACCAATACGTGTGGACCACACGACCCACCAATGCCATGTCTCAAGTGTATACACCGACACAGGATCACGAGCACTCGCAAGCATTCACCATTGTACACACTTTGCCACCTACTGCCTTCCAGACACACATTCACCTAACACACACACACCTTGAAATGTATGCACTCAGCACACACATTGCCACAGATCATGTAGTCTCTGGAGAAATCTTGAGATGAGAGTCCCGACACCCCACACTTGGGGCAGAGGGAAGGGTGCAGACAAGGAGGGCAGAGGGCAGTGGGGAGGCAGGCCCCTGCAGCTCTAGGCAGGCACACTGGGGCCCAGGCACAGTCAAAGCAGTGGGCGCCGTGCCCTGAGCGCTCACTGCGCACCAGACACCACACGCACGACCTAATTTTACACTCCAGCTGTGGGGACCACTGGTCTGTCCATTTTACCGAAAAGAAACTGGGGACTCTGAGAGGCTCAGGAACTGGCCTGAGGTTTACCAGCAGGGCAGAGGCAGAGGCAGGACTCAAGCCCAGGTCCGTGGGCCAATATTACAGTCCCAGGCTCTACAGGACAGGGTCCTCTCCCAGGAAAACAGGACAGCTACCTCCTCCCAGGCCCCGGCCAGCCTCCAGCCAGCCCCCAGCCTCTGTCCTCGGGCTTTGGGACCTGGGTTTCCAGGGAAAGAGCCAGGTAGGGAAGGAAGGTCAGGAGGCGGAGGGTGGGGAAGAGGCTGTAAGAAGGATGGGGGCTGCCCCTATCAGATGGAACTCAGAGGCCTGGGCACTGGGAGGGGCTGAGCTGGGCACATTGCACACATTAACTCATTCAGTCTTCACACCAACCCTAAGACATAGGTTGCATTTTATACCCATTCTATAGATGAGGAAACTGAAGCAAAAGAGGCCGCTCTGGAGGCTATTCCTGCAGCAGCAGACTCAACCCCCCCTCGTCCTGCCTGCCTTCTAATGCACCTGTCCTGCCATCCCCTCCAGGAGCCAGCCTGGTCTTCCCAACCCCTCAGCGCCAGTCACACCTCTTCTGGGAAGCTTCCCCAGGGCCCCGGACATAGAGTAAGTCCCCCTTCTTGGAGTCTGTCTCTCCTCTGAGCCCAAGCCATGCCTCTCCCAACCCCTCATCCTACTGTGCCCTGACTATGGCATTGTCTATGTGCCTTGCCTTCTCCCAGGCACATCTCAAATGTTGGTCAAGCTGACCAACATTTCTGAGCACCTACCATGTGCCAAACACTGAGCTACACACTGGGGATGCAATGATGACCAACCACAGACAGGCCCTGCTCCCGTGGATTCAGAGTCCGCAGGGAAACAGGCATTTATGGAGGAGCCTCCCTGAGCAACACCAGTGCAGCCCTGGAACAGTGTTCAGAAACAAAGGAGCAAGGTTCTGGGGGACTCGGCGTCGGCTTTCCTGAAAAGCAGCGGTGAAGCAGAAGCAGGCATGTCTGTGTGGCTGCAGGCAGATTGAGGGGAGGATGCTCCAGAGAGTGAGCACAGTACATGCAAAGGCCCTGTGACTGGGGTGAGCCCCACACCTCTGAGAAGCCAGGCTGCTATGGCTGCAGCAGGGACACAGAGGGATCCTGGGGAAACGCTCGGAAGGCAAGCCAAGGTAGGTTGGAGACACAGCAGGTGGGCCCTGAAGAGCCGGGTGAAGAACTCGACCTTTTTTCCGAGAGCAACAGGGAGCCCTGACAGGTTTCAACAGGAAGGCAACAAGACCAGACTGCATTTTGGAAAGGTCACCATGCCATCTGGTGTAGAGAATGCATGGGAGGAGGCAAAAGACACCAGGGAGAACGCAGTGGCATCCAGTGGGTTGGGCCTGCACCTGACTTGCCCACACTCTCCTCAGGCCCAGCGTCGTGCCTGCACAGAGCAGGCGCTCAGAAAATATCTCACAGATGGAACCCATGGCACCGAATTTTCCAGAAACAGGACTGGGGGAAGGAACCGAGCAGGGGTGGAGGCAGGGTGAGGGCTCACCTAACCCGGACTCCTTCAGGTGGGCGGCTCCCTCGCTCTGGCCACTGCAGTGAGAATGGAGTAGAGGCTGGGACGCAGCCTGCGCAGCCCCTGGGCCTTCACACCACCACTGTCGGCGGGCCTTTACCGGCAGACTTCCGTGGGCCCTGTTTGCCATCAGCCACTTCCCCAATTTAAATAGGAAGCGGCCATGCCCTGCGTCGGAGGGTCCCCTCGTCACCTCCCCAGAGCAGTGTGTGGGCCTCTACAGGTGCTGCGGCAGCCGGCACTGCACCCCTTCTCTGCTTTATTGAGGAATCTCATCAAACTTCATTTGGCCAAAGAGTTCTGTTACTAAACGGGGTGAGAGCACCTCTGACCTGCATCATTCACTCACTCACTCATTCATTCATTCATTCATTCCGTTTTCACGGAATGCCAACTCTGGGCCTACTGGTGAGCAAACCCCAACTTCCGCCCTTCAGAAGCCAAGCAGGGGCCATGCTGGGATCAAGGTACGAGGTTCCTTTGGTGCTGGCTGAACCATTTCAGCGCTCCGTTCTGTAGAAAAGGAGCAGGATGAAAGGATATGAAAGGGGATGTGAGAGGAGGGAAAGGATGTGAAAGGAGAATGGAGACTCTACCAGCAGGTCTGCAGGAGAAGCTGTAAGCGCGACCATTTACTGAACACTCAACCAAGCGCCCAACACCATGCTAAGTATTTCGCACATACAATCGCACCCAATCCCACAGCATCCCTGCAGGAGTATAATCACACCCACCCTGCAGGCTACGAAACTGGGGCTCAGAGAGGTTACAGTGAAGGCGAGACAAGCTGGAGTTCAACCCCAGACCTGTCTGACATTAACTCACACTCTAGACAGAAAAGGCCAAAGGGCAGGGAACTTCCTGCTTGGGGGAAAGAAGACAAGGGGATAATGGACCCTGTTTTTCAGGAACCAGAAGGGTTCTAGGTAAAGGCAGAGCCCAGGGGTTTTCCAGGGGACAGAGGGTGACATCCCAGGGATGGAGCGTAAATGAAGGCAGGGGAGACTGCGGACTGGCATAAGACTGCACTTCCCATCCACTAACAGGTGGCCCATCCTGGACATCTCACAGAAGGCAGATCATCTGTGCTCGGGGGTGGAGCGGGGAACCTGTTACACCTCACAGCCGTGGGCAGAAAGCAGGGCTGGGCGGGCCCCTGGGGAGCACTTGGGCTGAAGGAGACCTTGCTGGCCTTCGAAGAAAACCCTCCCTTTCTGGCTCCCCCCTCCCAGCTGCACCTGCCCTCTGGCCCCATCCAGGGAGCCTCTGCCCCCTTGGCTCCCTGAACCCACTCAGCTCCCCAAACCCACCCACCACCAGGCTTCTCCTCTTCTTCCTGCCATCTCCTGTCTGCCAACCCCTTTCCCTCTCGGGGGCCAACTTGGTCTCCGTGGTGGGCTACCCAGCTCCACTGTCTCCTCACCAAGTCCCTTCTCATTCATGTCCCCCCAGGCCCAGCACCTGCAGCCCCTGGCAGAGCCTGCCCTCTTAGAACTCAGTCAGGGCAGACCCAGCGACTGCAGAGCAGAACACCAGCCAAGTTCACTGGACAACAGAAACCATCGGAATTAGAGATGCCAAGGTGTCGAGGGAAGGCAGCCTCAGAGAGCACTGGGGCCTGGTTGGAGGGACCCGGGATGGAAAACTGGGCCTGCGGAGGGTGGGTGGTCCCGGAGCAAGGCTCACAGTCTGCGTCCTGCAGATGACTGTCCACGACCCGTACCTGTTGGCGGAAACGGAGTGCGGAGTGCGTCTGCGTTACAGCAAGCGGCACCGTGAGAAGCAAGCGGGGATCCCTGAGGACGAGGAGTTCAAGTTGCTGTACAGGATGCTCTTCTCTACCTGCTCCTTTGTCAGCAAGCTGCCCCCACCACCGTGAAGGATGTCCTTCTGGCCTTCCAAACGGACTCCCTCACTAGGAGACGCCCGCAGGGATCAAGGCTGTTGTGGACGCTGACTCGGCGTGGGGCCCGTTGAGAAGTGCTGCGTCACTTCTGCTGTGCTCGGTGCACCAAGCGGGGGCGAGGGGCCCTGTGCCGGCTGGGACACACTGCAAAGCGAGCTCTTCCGCTCCCTGTGCCCGCTCTCTGCCCTGCTTCTCTGCCACCGCTGGCTGAAGGAAGCACCCTCGCTCGCTCGCCCCTCAGGAGACTCTCTGTCTGCCCGCCCCTCCGACCCCTGGAGCCCCCAGGCAGCCTGCCCTGGTGCCCTCCCCATCACCTCCAAACCAGACCCTCTCTCTAGTTTCATCCTCTACCGGACACCGTGAGAAATAAACTTTTTGTCACCCTCAAAAAAGAAGAGAGAGAGAGAGAGAGAGAGAGCGAGCACTGGGTCCAGCCATCGCCTCCAGGCAGGCCAAGAAGTAATGTACCCATTTTATGGGTGTAGGGAGGAGGCCTAGTCCATTGTAGATTTTTCTGTGGTCACACAGTGAGTAGAGGATAAGGAGGACTCGAGCTCATTGATGTTGTCTGGCACTTAGCGTGACATACAGGTCAGGGCACCAGAAGGCATGGAACACAAGGCTGGACAGGAGAGGGGACGACTTCTCTTTACAGGTGGGCCGAGGGGCCTGGCAGCGGGGAGGGGAGGCGGCCCTGCTGCAGGAGCCGGGACAGAGCTCCTGGTTGCGGCCGTGTCTTTCTCATCAAGAACAAGGGCGGATTTGATGGAGCTGATGAGTCACCTGGCATGTGGGGCTTAAGGCTGGCCTGCCAGGGCCATTGTCCCTGCCCTGTTAGACTGGGCAGGGCACTGGAGATTGGGGGGCAGGGAGCCCACCCTTCCAGAGCTTCCCGCCATGCCCAGAACCAGGACAAGAGTGGGGGCTGCTGCCTGGAGTCCGGAAGAGAGAGATGCGAGCGTGGAGATGAGGACACGGTCACAGAGAGACAGAGCCTGTGCTGCATGCTGCAGGGCCACCAGAGCCAGGGAGCCCACAGGGCGTCCTCTGGGGCTGGGACAGGTGCCCCAGCAGTGACAGCTGCCAGCCGCCCGGGATGATGGGAACACAACAGGTGCAGAGGCGGGGGCGGAGAACGAAAGGGAATCTGAGAAAACAGCCTGGGGTTGGGCACCCCTCCCAGGCCCACGGCTCCGTGCCAGGCAGCCCTTTCTCAGACCCTCCCAGACACAAACATACCTACTCCTGCTCCCCAGGTCGGGGCCTCAGGGTCCCCCTGGCCAGCCCGGACCACACGGGGGTCACCATCCACACCAGGCAGAAAGGACAGAACGAGGAAGAAAGCAGGTTTCCATCCCCAGGACGGTGTGTGCCAGACAGAGCCCCCATCTGGAAGCAAACATTTGTCTGTGATAAGATCTATGCCTCTGGCCAGAAACGGTGGACGGATGTGCCCACCCCACCCTCATGGAGGTTGGGAGCTCTGGTCCTGTGGTCAGACAGGCAAGCTCTACTGTCACATGACTGGGCAAGCTACTGAGCTTCGCTGAGGCCCGGGGCTTGGCTCAACAAGTAACAGTAACTATTGCTGCCGATGTTACTGTCCAGAGACTCAGAGAACCCGGGAAACCGGGTAGAACCTACCGGGGCTGAGATCACCAGCCCCACCTCAGAGAGGAGCCCGGATATGAGAACAGCACTAAGTACAAATGTTGCTCCAACGAGAGGAGAGGGAGAACCAGCTCCAAGAGACAGTGCCTGTCTCGTCACCATGCTGCACATTTGCTCAGCAACACTTATCTTGCACTGGCCGCAGTGTTCTAGGCTTTGCATGTGTTATCACGTGTGCCTTATATGCAAATGCCATTCCAGGGTGCTGGGCAACAGTGGGTTCTTCTAAGGAAGCATATTAAACATCACCCCTTGTCACCTGGCTAGTGCTCTGTTTTTGTTTGTGGTAGACTGAACTTTAAACTTGAGGCCAGCCCTTGTCTCAATAGTCACAAGTGATAAATGACCTAAATTATGACCTTGCTGAGGAGGGTCAGGCAGAGTGGACAATGAGACATTTATGGGGCAGGTGAGGTAGAGAGATGAGGAGACCCAAGGTGATGCAGGGGACAGACAGGACACATGTCCTGAAGCAAGACATGAGCCTTGTCCATCGTCCATCGGAGATGAGTAAACACAGCCGACTGATCCTGCTGGGCAGGCTGGATTATGAAGAAAGCTGGCAGCTGAGAGCAAGCTAAACCCCTCCTCTGCCACCCTCATGCAACCCCATCCGTCTCTCCCTCCCTCTCCCTCTCCCTCTGCCTCTGCCTCTCACTCTCTCTTTCTCATACACACACACACACCCCCCTTCAGAAGGCTTGGCCGGGACTCCTGGTGCTCACCTCTTCTGCTGCCCAGACCCCAGCCAGCTGACACCTCCCCCAGGCTGGGTGCCCTGCCCCACTTCAGCCCACCCTCCCACCTCTGAGGAGTCAGCTTCCGGGGCCTCCTGCCTCCTTCCCCTCCCAGGTCTGGCTTACTGAGGGATGATGGCAGAGCACAGGGCCACCCGACTTGGCTCCCACCTCTGCTCCCTGGCCTGGCCTCTCTCACTCCAAAACTTGGGCTCAGACATTGGGTGTGGGGGACAGAAGACAGCGAGGGTGCCATTCCCTGTAGGGCCAGGCTTAGGGCCGGGGCACCCCCGTGATCCGGCAATACCGTCTCCTACACATTGCCACCTTCAGAGTGTACCTACACAAGGCGCTGCCCAGGGGGTGGTTAAGAGCGGGCTCTGGAGTCACATGCCTGGGTTCAAATCCCAGTTCTAACCCTGAATAGGTGTCTCTCTCCTCTTCGGAAACATGGGGTTGGTGATAACAGCGCTTAATTCACAGGGCTGCTGGGGGATGGGATGCGCTCACACTCGCAGTGTGCTCGGGCAGTGCAGGACGCACAGCAAGTGCCAGGTCCGTGGTAGGGCTGTTGATGGGACACAGTCCTGAACTTGATACAGAGGCCCGAGCGTCATCTGAGCTCCAGGAGCCGGAACTTTACACCACACACGTGGCCGAAGGGCAAGCGGGAATAATGCAGCGGGGTGCCAGCTACCAGAGGCCCCGAGACGCAAACCTGCAAAAGCTCTGGAAAGAGAAAGAGGATGGAGGGTCCTTTTCAGGAGGGGGCGCTCAGCTTGGCTCTGAGACAGGAGCCAAGCTGAGCTTCTCACAGAGCAAAGGTGAGTGGCTGGCCTGAAATCCAGCCACTGAACTGCGCCAGCTCTGTGCCCACCACCCGGGGCCAGGACCTGCAGCA